>ML682007.1:21888908-21940487 GCA_007922195.1 Podocnemis expansa
TAATAATAATAATAATAATAATAATAATAATAATAATAATAATAATAAATAATAAATTGATCCCTCTGACTGCTGAAAATATGTAGCACTTCATAGGAAGTATGCATCACTGGAAATAGCATGTCCATAGTATTCTAAAGGGTGAGGAGGTGTTAATTAACATAGCTCTTTTGGGTTTTCTTAATGTTTTTTAACTGATATTTGTCAGTTTATCAAAACAAACTATTTATGGGAAATATTTCTGGTAAATTTCTCATTTTGAAAAAATATGTGGAAAACAATGTTTGAAATGTTCTAAATGTTCCACTTTAAAATTTTTAAATGACAAAATTGGGGGTGGGTTGAGATTGTTTTATAATAATTTTTGTTTAGAAATGTAAGCTACTTAAACTAAAAATAATAACAATGTAAAAACTTTCAAATGTATCAAACTGGAGTATTTCCATTAACTTTAGTCGATTACAGATTTTGTTTTAAAAATGCAGAACATTTTTCCTGGGATGGGAAAACCAATTCTGCACTATTAATTAATTATAAACCAATAGCTCAGTTTTGCAACCTCTTGTGCATCCCACTGCTGGAGAAAGAGATATGTGGTAAACTCTGCTTGCAGCCTGTGCATCTCATTGTACACTATTTTAATTAGAGCAAGTTGACATTTTTTTATTTCAGTAAACAGTTTTGTTCACATTTCAAATTTCACTAAAAATTACAATAGAATTAAAAAAAGTTTACAAAATTGTCACAATTCTATTCATCCTTTTCAACTGCTCTTGTTGGAAATAGTTTGATATATGAAGATTTGCAGGCCATATTGAACACTAGAAATTATTGATTTCAGTGAACAATGATGAACCTATATTGGTTTTAACTTTAATAGAATTATGAGTAATTGTTCAGTTAATTTACTTGCATTTTATGTGGAAAGCCATTATCTTCATAGAATTTTATTTTAACTGAGTTGAAATGAAGATATCTAAAGGCAGCTTGTTCTCAGGCAAATGTAAAACAGAAAAAGTGAATCTGAGTGGTTATCCCTACAGCATTATGCTGTTAGACCCTAGAGGAAATATCGTCAGTCTAAATTGTCAACCTCTTTTAATTCATTTCTGTTGTAAACTTTTTTCATTTATAGAGCAAAGACAGACTAGTTAAACAAGTGTGTATATCATGCAGAAGACAGAAGTGTACAAATGTACAGAATAGAAATTAATACAATTAAAATATTTTATTCAGTTATTACATAAAAAAGAAAGATGAACAGAAACAAAAATACTTTTATCAATGAACATGAGTCTAACCAAAAGGCTAAGGATGCTCATCCTTCAAGTAACAGAACAAGTCAGATTTATCAAATTAATTCATAATGGCCTCGCTTTCAAAATTATTGAAATTTGCTGACAGAGTCACGGGGACATAGATGAAAGAGACCCTGGAATTTATCTTCTTGGGGTTGAGACAACATGCAGACAGATAATTGTTATCCTTTTTTTTTTTAATGTCAAGGTTGTATTTAAATATGGTGAATGAAGCATGCTACAGCATGCAAATCCATTGGGTTTTCAGGGCAACTTCCGAAGAAGCCAGTGAGAAACAAACAATGATATTATACTGTATGAATATTTTATGCAGCAAGATTGACCAGTGTTACTGAGTGGTTTTTTGTACAACCTTCATTTAGGAGTAGCCCAGACAGATCCTAATCTGTTATGTTTTGTATGCTGCTATTGAACTGGGTTAAAAGGTGATAGATGATCGCAGCTGCAAATTCACTAGCCATGTATTTGTCCCACCCTGTCTGTGTTCTGCCCCAGTCTTGCAACACTGCCTCCTATGAGACATCTAGAGAGAAGAGATACATGGTGCACAGCAAGTGAACATCCTTTGTGCTATGACTCTTCTCTCTGACTCAAAAAGTGAAAGCATTTGTTTTTTCTCCTAGTCCTCCAAGCCTATGCAGGGATGGATGGCAGAAATTCGGGTCATAAGAATATCCTACAGCCACTTATAGTTATAATAGCTTATTATTTGTGTTACTATGATGTCTTGGGGTCCTGGTCATGGACCAGGATATTATTGTGCTAGACCAGGCACAAACAGAAAACAAAAAGATTGCCTGTGCCCTAAGGTGCTTTGTGTATTAACTGGTCCTATATAAAGTGAAAGTTGATCCACAGTCATACTATAAGTAGGATAATAATCTCAAAGGACTAAGTCTGCTAGAAATGGAGGGAAAAATGTGTAAAAAGCCTTATCCCTTAATCTGAGCTGGTGATAAAATTCTTTAGGATTAGATGCTAACTACTTTTGACCATCATAGGACAGGGCCTCAGCAAGTATAATTGATGTAGCTCATTAGTTTCAAGAGTGCTATGGTGCTGAGGATATGATCCCATGACTCTTTCATTAGCTACTGAGATATTCCACCTCTACATCATGAATAAAAGTGCAATTACCGTTGTTAGATATAATTACATTTTAAATATTTGCATCTGATTATGCTATGTTATCCACTTCATAGAGCGTTACAGACGTGTCACATTGATAAATTTCAATTTTAAGAAGTAAAAACAGATGGTGATTTGTATACGCGCTGTTTACATGGTCAAGTCTACTCACACCACTGCACATCTAATTGGAACCCCATACCAGTGTGTTATACCAGGTGTTTTCTTCTGCTTTAAAAGAAAACAATTTAACTCTTTTGTATTCCAGAATTTGCTCTTTTTTATAATCTTTATCAACCTCATAAAGCATGCATCAGTGTCCTTTCATTATCGTTATACAGCTATTAACTAATAATTAACATTTTATATTTATGGGCCATCTTTAGTGTTGTATAGAACAAACATTAAATTTGTTTGAATTTTAATTTTACCAAGAAGACTTCCTGAATGACAAACTGCATAGACTCAATAGATCATGATCAGGCTTGATAGACATGCTCCACCTGTACAGTGGGCAAAACCTCATTAAAATACATGTATTTATGCCCATTTACACCCTATACCAGGGACTGAATTTTATCCCATACATCTACCAGAGAGCAACAAAGTGTTGAGCTGACTCTGCTGTCTTTTGAACGTGCATTAGAAAGAAATGAAATTACTTCAGAAAAGAGGGTTAGATTCTCTAAAACATCCCCCCTAGTCTGTCCTAGATGAGCAGAGCTTTTCACTTGGAATTTTTCCTTACAGTATGAAGTATATAGCAACCACACTGTGTCCCAAAGGAAACTTTGGATCCTGGTATGACATATATTACAGAATGCATTAATGGGTGACTTCATCCCAGATCTTATAATCATTAATAATTGTTACTGGGATGACTCTTACAGCTCCCCCCCCCCCCGCAAGAGAACAGGACTCATCAATGAAATCCTTGAGCTTTACGAAGGGTATTTTTCTATAAAAAGGTTACACTGCTGAACTTTGCTTTAAGCTGAGAGTAAGCCTCAGTCCTTAAGGTTCTGCACAAGGTGACTCCTCAGATCTTCCTCTGTGGCATCTTCCACTGTGGCAACTTGCAGGAGAATCACAGAGCCTGCCAATGGATAGGGATGTGGTCACTATCTGCATGATTGAATATATGGATTCAATAGCTCTAATTGTCCATAAAGAGAAGGTACAGGAGCAGAAGCATTGGTAACAGTCTTTGGGCTGTAGTAACACCTGTGAGGCGGTCATCAGGTAAGTTAGTAAGAGTCTATAAGCTTATTCAGTTTAAATAGATAAATGCTGCACTTATCGTTGAGTTCTAGAAATTGAGCTCAAGCTGTTTTGAAGCTTCCTAAACCATCTCTGTTGACCAGGTAGGGAAGTTCAAGACCAAGCATCAGTTTCTGATGGCAGGGGGTTATAACTACTGAAGAGTTCTGAATAATTTAAGACAATAGCAGTTTTGCAATTGAATTAATGTGGACATGACTGTGTTCAATATACTCAATCTTTTGTGGTATTTCTTGAATTATACTTAAAGGACTCCTCTGGTCTACTTGATGCTCAGCATGGTGCTGATAAGGAGTGGCAGAGTGTCTCATTTAGTTTTTTTCTGCACCAGAAAGATGGTGACTCCATGAGTCCATGAAGTTTCTCTGGGGATATTAGAGGGTGTGTCATAACAGGGATGTTGAGTATGTTACAGAGGTGGGAAACAGGAACTTCAGAGGACCCATGAATGAAGAAAATTAATACTTTCTACTGCTGCTAGACCTGAATTTACAGTGCTATCAGATAAAGCCATGTATGTGGCATAGAAGCAACTTTATTACAGACGGCTTGTCCTTAATGGGAAAATAGTGGTAGATAATTATAAAAATTGACATTTTGGGGTTGAGTAATGTCACTATAAACTTTAGTCTTTGTTTCACCAATTTAACTACATGAGACTGCTAATTAAGATCCTTATTTAGAAGAACATACATATTCATGCACATATTTAAGTCACATTGAAGTCCACTGAAGTTAAGCATGTTTTTAAATTATGTGTACACTCTAAGTGTTATACTGAACAGAGGGCTAAACTGGGAAATTACAAAATTTACTCTATGGTAAGAATCCTGAAATGGTGCTAAGGTAATGCCTTCATCCTGACTGAAATAACAGTTTTCATGATAGTTCAGACTAACAACATTTTCCAGCATTTCAGCAGATGCAAAAAAGCTAGTCAAGCTGCCTTTCTTGCTCTATCACAGACTGGAGAAACAGAATAGACAAGCCAATGACTTGGAAGTTTTCTTTCTTAAAGTGAATTTGAATTTTTATTCTTCATTTGGGAACAAGACTAATATTACACATGTGTAAAATGGTCAGATTTTAGCATTCTCAAAGGCCCCATTTTTGTAATAGTAAGCCATAAAAGTCCTTAAATATTTAATTATCCAAAAGGATAAAAAGATTCAGCACCACAATTCCACAAACTAAATGATAAGAATGAACTGAGAAACTGAAAAAAAACGCAGTAATCAGTCGTCTACTTCCTAGCCCGCCTGACCTTTAATGGAGACTACTGTAAAAGTGAGTGGACTTAATACAGTAACAAGCTGACTATTTTCTGTGTTAAATGACTGGAGGGATTACACTGTTACATACATGGTGCTTTAAAACATTATTTGACCATTTGAACTTCAAATGGCCTGTGTTCCTTTTGAGAATCTGGAAAATGAAAAATGTGTTTTCATACATACCAGTCCATAAGGAAGTGCTTATTCCTAGATTACTTCAAGAATGATTAACTAATCTGTAAGGGGTCAGATTGTAGTGATTAACTACCCGAAAATAATCATTTATAACTGTATTTCAAAGGCAAAAACTTTCCAGGGAAAGCTTTAAGAATTCAAGTCTTATCATTCATTTTTAATGTCCTAAATTTCTTACTTGGTGTTACCTTTACACACAGTTGTAATTTCCCTTAGTTATTAAAAGTGTATTACATTCATTATGAGCTAAGCTGTGATATGATCACATTTCATGAACAGGTTTCTAAAGATGACATGATAGGGCGTTTTCATTTGAGAAGATTGTAAAATTAAATAGTTAAACACCCCAAGAATGGTAGGAGAATTTAGTCAACAATTAACTTTTAAAATCAAAATCAAAATAAATTAATCCAATATTCTGTGCGAAATGTTTTTGTTTCACTGTTTGCTTAATTTATATATGAAATGTAGTAATTTGCAGCATGTAACCCAGCAATCAATAAGAATATAAGTGTATAAATCCTTTACAATTGCAGCGGTGTTTGTGTACAGCTGATCAAAAGAGCTTTTTGCAAGACCTAGATAGCCTGTCCATTAAGACGTGAATAATCATCTCAAAACTGAGATTTTAATCTGAGATTTTAATCTTACTCTACAGGATATATTTTGATTCAGTTCCCACATATACCTATAACTCCTCTAAAATCTGTAGCAGGGAGACTGAACATGTCCTGTAGCACTGTGTGCTGCACCTGGGTCAGTAGGCAATGACTGCTTTCTGCAGTCAGGGGGATGGGAGATCAGTGTGCCTTTCCTACTGGTTCCAGCAAGGACCCCATCACCTACAGACCCGAGCAGAGCTCTTCGCTTTCTCCTGGAAGCAGGAGAGGAGAGCACTGATCTCCCATCCCAAGTCTGCACTGGTGTTTTAGCCCCACAGAAACACACTCACTTGTGTCCTTAGTCAGCACCTCCCTTCTGCAGCCAGGCTAAAGGGAGTCGAGAGCCACTTTGAAAGTCCCAGCGTGCCACTTTTGGCCTGTGGGCTACAGCTTGGGAACCACTGCTTTGTGTTATTTGGAAAATCATTTAACCTCTCTATGCCATTTTCCCATATATAAAATAATGGTCATTACTTTTTGCCCAACTGTTTCACTGATTTGTGATTTTCAGAGGAAAGGAATAATAATGACAATAATAAAATAACTTAATTAGTAATTAACCTTGCTTCAAAAATATCATGTAGTTACCAGATATCTGCATGGGTTTATAGAATCTGGAGGGATTAGCTTGGAGTTAGGCACCTAATTTGCATGGGCATTTTTGAAAATGAGACTTAACTCAGAGGTCACTAAGGTACTTTTAAAAATTGTACTTCTGGTCTAAGTCTGAGTACACAGTTTTTTAGCATAATTACTGATCTGTGTAATTATTACAGCTTTTTTCAGAAAGGCGTGGTTATAAACAAATGTAGTCATGGACTTGTGCAGTCATCCTATTTCCATTTGAAATATTCAAAGGCATGTTCGTACTGGGAGATGGTTTTAATTTCTCACACAAACTGAAAATGTTATCTATGTGTCCTGAGGCTAGAGCATTAAAAAGACATTAAGGCCAGCTTTCAACAGCTAGCCTCCCTTTAATTACGCAAGTAGTTTTGCATTCATAAGTATGTATGCTCACACTTATTATTGGTTTGATATCCAAATACTGATTAATGGTTATGGTCAAGTACTCTGCTGTCTGAGTGATCTCATCTGGGGACTCAAGAAATGGGGAGGAGGGTGGAAAGTTTTTGTTAATATTTGTGGCCTCATGTACACTCATACCTCAAACCAGGTGAAGCCAGAATGAAAATGTGTCCCTAAAAATTTCTCAAAGTATATAGAGCAGACTTTGTATATTTTAATCAACATTATGCTATTAGTGCTGTCCAACTTACTGCAATATTGTGTCATAATATGGATGAAACGTAAAACCAATGTACTAGCATTGGGGTGATAGCTACTGGAACATAAGTTTTGTTCTTGCAATAGAGGTTTGCTTAGTGCAGAAGAGAAAGTGAGGGATTCCAGGGCCTTCTTTATACATCTCTGATTCTAAAGAGCAGTCCTGTGATAGGACCAAAAGTTGCTGCCAATCCACTCTAAGTTGCACCACTTATGTAGGGGCCTTAATGGGCAATAAACCTGTGGAAAATGAGTATAGCACCACTTCCCAATTGCCCAACATGTCCTCTTTTCTAGAAAGATGAGGTAGAGGTCATTCATAACAACAATTGTTTTCTCCTTAGGTAGTTTCTCTCTGCAGGCCTGACTGTTTCCTATTGAACAGTTTGTCAATTGACGCTGTGAGAAAAAGGCGGTGGATGCCTCATAAATGTGATGATGTGTGTCCAAGACTTCCTGGCAGGCATCCCCAGTGATGGTTTTTGGGGACTAGCTCAAGTAGCGTCCCCCCACTTCTGCCAGCATCCAGTGCTCTCTCTCTCTTTAAGTCCCTTTCAGGATGACCCAGCCATCCAACTGGGCTCCAGTCCAAGTCTCCCTCTTTTGGGGAAGGTTCCAGTCCTGGAAATCCACTTTGTTGCAGTGGCTGCCTCTGGTCCTTAGTCATTCACCAGTGGTCTGGGGGAAATGAGGAGTGATGCAGACCCACCTGCTTCTCCAGGCTCTAGTCCACAGACCTTGTAAACCTCGCACCAGGCATTGCCTTAAACTCCAATCTGATAACATCCCCTGGGCCACTTCCACATGGCCCCTGTATCTTCTTCACCTCTTCCTAGTTGTCTTCCTCTGGCTTCTTCTGAGCCACGACAGTGGGGTCCTTCACCACTGTTTCAGGACTCTCCTCAAGCCTTTCTAGCAGGGCCCGCAGCCAAGGTTTCTGCAGAGCCCTACTGCCCACAGGGAGCTGCTCCAGGTGCTGATATCCCAACCCTGAAGCAACCAGTCCCTTCTCCCTTCAGAGTCCCACAGCGACTGCCCTGGTTTGGCTCTGCAGCCACTTGGCCCAGCAGCCCCTCAGCCAGGTTGGCTGTACTTCCTGGATCCTCTTTAACCCTCTCTTGGACAATGCAGGACAGCTGCCCCATCACAGCGTGGATGAGCTTTTTTCACCATAGCACTCAGTGGGTAGGACAATGATGCTGAGCATCACCTTTTTATCCTCTGGGTTCCTAGCTAATCAGAGGCCAGCTTCGTCTTCCACTAAAGGCTGCTCTAAACTATGCTCAGACGCATAACCTCCCAAAAGGTCATTCTGACAGCTCAATAGATGGAATTCATCTGTGTTCTGGCCCTGGCCCTAGCACACCAGAAGTCCCTTACAGCAGGTCTAAGCAGTCTGGTCTAGTGTTGGGGGTATTCTGTATCGGCCAGATCTGATCAGTTTACAATGCTTTATTCTACCAGAGGAGGACAAGGGGACTGTGAATTGGACTCCCAATATAAACGTGTACAATATACATTTACAGAGAGACTGAGCAATTTGATAGAATAACTTGTGGCATCTCATCTTAGAATTGGCTAGAAACCACTGGTGGGTGAAATGATTCTTATATGTATAGGGCCTAAACGTGATCATATTTATTGTGATATAAATCAAGTCTTTCCACTAAAGTCAATCAGGTTACAGAGTTTTAGGAATCATATCCATAATATGAAAATCAGCAATATGCATAGGATCCAGGTGCTAGATATGAGTTTTTGAGGCACCACAGTAAGAATCTGCATTAAGGTCATGATATTTTTGTGCACTCTAAGTGATTAGACTTCGCTATTTAATAGGTATATTTGAGGAAGTGAGAAGCAAAATTGGTTTGATCCAGCAATATCTAGGGGTTAGGTCAGGCTTTTTTTGAGTCTTTGTTGCCCCAAAATGTCTCAGTAGCTATAATTTTAGAAGCACGAGGATTAGCTAGACTTGTTTTCTACTGACCAGTAGGACGTGGAAGGATGAGGCTAGATTTTCCAGCAGGATCCAGGTACTGAAGCTAAGAACTTTGGCAGGTATACACTGAACTCCTGAAACTTTTGTCTTATGAGGAACATCTCAACTTGTTCTCCATTTAAGATATTGACATATTCTGATTCTTGTTGTTGTTCTTGTTGTTGTGTATTCAGTAAAGGCATCTAGACATGTTATCCATATACGCAGTGTAATTTGGGGCCTAAACTTGGGAGGATCTGGGAGGATCCAGGTGCTAGATTTGGATTGTTGGGACATTTTTACATTAGGATATGTCATGTTCCCAATAGTTTTGCATGATAAAAAGCATCTAGACTTATTGTCTAATTAGGCAGTTGAATTTAGAGGTTGGGGACACAAATTGGCAGGATCTGGTAAGGTCCAGTTTTAACACATATACATTGTTAGTCATGCTATCCATTTAGCCTTGTTTTAGGGTATTTCCTGCATCTGCCTAATCTGATTTTATTAGGGGGAGGGGAGATCAGATCCTTGTGAATTCTCCTTAATCCTATCACACACTAAACCACCTCATTCATAGCAACTCCACCAATGCTGCCTTCCCCATTTCCTGAGTTACTTAGCAACAACCATCCCTCCCCTCTTACACTCCCCCCTCCATCCTTTCTATTTTTTACCCTTTGCAATCACGATTTCCAGGCTGCTAAAACAATGAGGATGTTCAGCATCGCAGGGGAAGCTTTATCTTCAAACCTTCCTTGTGTACTTGCTAGATCCTTCTTGCCTCCAAAATGAAAACCTGGGCTGCCTGCGTATGTGTACTCAAAGGTTAAAAAGCACCTTGGCTGACACCACGCATGTGTTAATCTGTGCTGCTGCAGTGTGCATCATTTCCACTTTGACCTCAGAGTTAATCTGCATTCAGGCAGAAGCTCCGTTGCTTTATTCTTCCCCCCCATCCCCTCCCCCTTTCCTTTCCCTTTCTCCTGAGCTGATGGATTGTGTTGCCTATGTACCGGTGTCTGTGTGAGTATGTGCTTGTGTGTGTGCGTGCATGTGCGTGTGTGTGTTTCTCCTTACCTTGCCGGCTTTTGTTGTGTGTGTTCTTTCCCACTCCTTCTTTTCTCCCAGTTATATTATTTCCCCAGATTTGGAAGCTGCTGCCTGAACTGACTTAAAAAAAATTCTTGTAGCTGCAAACGGCTTGTGCAGATCTAATTTCTGTCCCCCTCTGAATATTAATTCCTTCAGCTGGGTGCAATGTATCAGCCCACTGACAGGAACTGGTAGGTGGGGGGGAACCACCAGCAAAATAAAAATAAATAAAGAAAGAAGGGGACGGATCCATCTGCAACCAAGAGGAAAAGGGAAAAAGGGGGGGGTGGGGTGGGAGAAAAGATGAGTCCTCCAAATCCAACCAGCCTGGGGAGCACTGCACTCTCGAATCCTGCATTTTCTCTCAGAATGATGGTGTGGGCACTTGTGCTTCTCTCTCTCATCCAGTGGTAAGATGTGCTTTTCTGCTTGTTTGCTGGGGGGGCTGAGGAGTGTGTGTGTGGGGGGGTGAAGATATGGTTTGCAAATGCACAGAGCTGTTGTGAGAAAGCAGAAGGTTTAGATAGTAGCATTTCCTCCATCTATCTCCTTTGCTGCTGATATCTTGCTATGCTTTATTGGCTTTACAATTCTAGTATCGAGAGGAATGGGGAGGCTCAGTGAATGGTGCTACATGCCTGGTTTTGCTTGGAATTCAATGCCATGTTAACAAAACCTTTTCTCTTTAAGGTTTGCTACAGTGCATAGTGTTATAAAATAGCCATGTTTTGTGAGCAGAATGTCATTATATTTACCCTTGCTTCCACCTAAACAGTCACATCATGGCTGTGCTTGGGTTTGTATGACTCCAGGACTCTGTATTTACATTTTTTCAGTGCAGGGTAACAAAACCAGTGCAAAGGATCAGGACCAAGGACAGAGATCCACTTTAATATGCAAACCTCGCTGGCTTGAGGAAGGCAGGGCAGATCTGCATTTCTCAGTTATTGATGGCATTTCAAGTTGAGGCAGTAGGTACTTGGATGCAATATCAGGCAATATGTTATCACTATAGTCAGTCATGTTAGGCAAATGTTTACACTGCCACTGTAACTGGTGTATTCCTCACACATAGATACTGACGTGTACAGCACAGTAGACCTATGCATGCTGTGTGTGTGGCATACCTAAATGGAAACAGAAAACATATATCTTAGTAATAAAGGAAGAAAGAGGTAGTGTGTGTAAGGGAGTGGGAGGGGGGATAGAGGGGTCAGGAGTGCTGTGTTGCAAAGCTTTATGCTGAACCAAGAGTTCTTGTCAAAAACGTGGACTCTGCATTTAACAGTTTATGTGACAAGGTATCGTTGCATTGCAAAGTACCTGGCCATTCATGGCCTGACAGGATATTTGCCACAGTCACACAAGAGACCCTTTCTTTGATTCATTAAGGCAGGTACTACCCCTTGCCCTTTTCTGTTTTTAACAATACAGAAAAATACATGGGCTTCTGTTTCATGGGTACCTTCTCTCTTCACCTCCCATGGATTGCCATATTGAAAGCAGGCTATCATGGTTTTAAATAAAAATCAGATTGAGCAGTTCCAGTGATCGAGTTTTTCTTCCTTAGTTAAAAAAAAAGGTTTTCCCTGTGTAGGGAAAAAAGACTTGAGTTTCATGCAATCCCAGGTGAAAAGTAAAACAACTAAAAATAGAGCAGGAGTGTAATATATATGTAGAGCATGGGGAGTCCATGAGGAAAAGCATTTTGTTTATTTGTTGGAAAGATGTGTAACATGATTTTGTAACGAATGTTTTACTATTATCAACAATAAAGGAATGAAAAATGAACCTTTACAGCTTTTTAAATTAAGAACACCCTGAATAAATGTTGGGGCCTTCTGTTGAGGTGATTCTGTCTCTGCTTATATCCCTCCATGTGCCTTTTTCTTCTTCATTGGAAAATATGCACAGTTTTCATACACACAGAGATCGAGATTATCTTTCTTCAATTAACATAAAATGAGAGAGTTTGTTTTACTGCCCTTTTCCTTATTCTTTTGCTTTCTCGGGTGGATTTTCTGAATCCTATTGGAGAGGAATTTCCTAATGAACTTTCCAAAGTCTTAATAAGACTCTTCGGATATATCTACACTGGAGCCATGAATCAACTTAACTTCTATGAATTTGATTTAAGGAAAGCCATCTCCAGATTGGGCTTTTATTAAGTCAACTTAAGCACTTGCTTAAATCGGTTTAGTGACTCCTGGCCTTAAAGTTGACTTAAGCGTTAAAGTTGACTTCATTAAGTCAACTGACCATGTTGTAGATAGAGTCACCTACACTGCAGGCTTTAAGTCAACTTAATAATGGTGACTCAACAGATTCCTCCATTGTGGATGTAACCTTTAAGTAGACTTTGTTAAGTTGACTTAACTTGGGGGTGTGTCTATTCTAATGGCGGCAAAATCACCACCGTCAGCCCAGCATTCCAGGAGTGGTTAGCAGGGAGTCTGCACTCACTCCTCCACTGGCAGAAGTTGGCCCTAGAAGCCCTGGGGGCCAAGGGGCATATGGGAAAGCTGACTGCAAGGGATTTGTGGTCAGCTTTCCTGAATCTCTACCAGTGGCTTAGACAGCCACCAGCACTTACACAAGGAATTTTATGTTCCTTGTGTAACTACCGGTTGACTGTCACCAAAAACTGGCCCCAATGTAAACTAGGGTTTTGTTAAGTCAACTTAAAGTTGATCTTGTTACATCAACTTAACAAAGCCTCAAGTATAGACACTCCCATTGAGATGTGAATTCATAGTTGAAAGTTATTGAAGATATAGCTGTTTTGCTAATAAAAAATTGGTATTCAAGATGATCACTCTGTCACCTCACTGACCTCATATTTTATGGAGTACATATTACAGACATCCTAAAACTTCATGCAATTTTAATACTTTAGAATTTGAAAAATAAAAAAGTCACTTCATTAAAAACTGTCATCATAAGTGTGCCTTTAATTCTCAATATAATTTAAACTTTTTTCTTCTGTTGTAAAGACAAACTTTATATTAAAACTTTAGCTTTGAGAGTATATAGAGACATAGTCTTGAGTACCAGTTATTCATAATAAAATGTGTGTAATAGTATAAATATTTGTTCAACAGTCTAGTGACTTTAAAAATTCAGTGGGCTTTTTTTTTTTTTTTGGTCATTGCTTTATGTAGCTGCTGTTTTGAAACACTGTACTGCTTGGAGATTATGGTTCAGTTCAATTTAGAATTTAAATCTATTCTGAATGTAAAGGACATGAGCAGGCTTATTTACTTCTGTAAGACTATACACACAAGTGAAGTTAAGTAAGTAAGTATTTGTAGGATTTGGCCCAAACTAATTAAATTCACATAAAATATATCTAAAAATATTCTCTTGGGCTATTTGCTACAGCTGCAAATAGCTTTATAAAACAAGTGGTGTGAAGTTACATTTCACTTCATTGCACTGTGTACTTACATAAAAGGTTTAAAAGAGACTTTTAGAATAATAAACTAAGTTAAGGTTGAGTGAAATTCCAGGCCCATTAATTTCACCAGGAGCAGGACTTCATTCATTTTCTCAGAACAAATGCGATGTTACCACTCTGGATACTTTACAACTGAAATTTTAAAACATGTATTCATTTAGGGTGGTGGTGGTTTTTTGTTGGTTTTTTTTTTTTTTTTTTTTTTTGGCATTTCCATGAAGCACAGTCTTATGTGTGTGTACACTAAAGGGTTAAGATATGTTTGGTTATAGTTTCATGACATCCATAATTGTTTTGCATATTTAATTTGGTCTTTTAGTCCTTTTTCACAATCATGGAACGCCACTGGCTTAAGGAGTGTTACTTTCCCACAGAGAAAGTGAGACAAGAATCAGGCTCAGTTTTCAAATGTCATATCAAATTAGTGCAACTAATATTTGGTTTTGTAAATTTTTTAAAATGCTGATACTTAATGCTAAGTAGATTTACTATGAACACCAAAAATTAACTGCACTATAGCTCAAGAAACTTAAACAGATTAACACATGACACATTTGATGTTCCTACAATAATTACATATTTGTTCCAGAGAGATACCATATTGATGAGCCCAAACATTTAATTAAACTTCTTTAACATGTAACTACGAGCTAATGAACATCTGATTTCTGAAGCTATTGTCTATTAATAAATTTGCTCACAGATTTAGATCCTTATCCTGTTTGCAAATTGTTCATGAGCAGCTTTGAATTCCTCATGTGAACAAATCTAAGAGTATTGGACTTTCACTATTCATTTTTTGTTTTTTGTGGTGTCAGATTGCTCACCTCATCACATGCTAAAGTATCTTCTGTGTAACTGGGTGGCTAAAACAGTAAAGTAACTGCTTAATGGCAAATAATGAACAATGATTGAGCAACAAATACTCATCATGTGTTAACACAGAAATATTTATGTTCATGTGTGAATATGGCTGTTCACATCAACATGTTTATCAAGCATTAATGTAAAGAAAACACTTAAGAAATATGAATGAATAGCAAGTGTGTGAATATTGCTGAACTGAACAGTTGTTCAGATATTCATCATTAATTTTGCAGTATCCACAAGACTGTTCTCATTATGAGTTAATTTCTGATTGTCTCACAAATACTAATTGTAAGACCCAAGTGAAGTCAATGGGACCATTCATGGAGTAAGATGCTCTTCAGAGGGAGCAGGGTGTTGTTGTGGCCTGAATACAAAGCAAAGGTAGGATCTTACTGACATAGAAAACTGCACCTTAAGAAGTGTCATGTTGTAAATGGCAATAGGAAAATGGAATCCATTTCTTTGTTAAACAGTGTCACTTGTTAGTATTATAAATATATTACTGTGAAGCCTAGGTTCTGACTGATTGTCCTGGAGGCCAAAGCATTAGTGCAAACAGAGATGGTATAGAATGAGGACACTAAGTCCCGGCTTTCCCACCCAACAAGTGTTCCAGAGTTTGGGGACAGGGCCAGAGTGTGTCTGAGTTCAAGTATTGTTTAAATTGTCATTAGCCTCTTTGTTGAGACTTCCAGAAAGGGTTCTAGTTAGCATCAATTATACTGAAAGGTTGTGATGAGGTTACCAGACCAATAGGAACTGGAACTAGGACAACCACTTTTCATCAAACATAGACCACCAAACAGTCGTCCATGAGCTGGATTTGAACAACTGAGTAAGGTGAAAGTCTCACCACGATCCCATTATCAATAACTTCAAATAATTTAAAAGATTATAGATAATCCACAGAAAGAAACTACTGCCCTGCTGGCAGTTGTATAATGGATTTGAGAAGCAAGATAAGCCCTTTTAATAACTTCTGCTTTAGCAACTACATTATTTAGTTATACCTTCATGCTAAATTGCTTTTGTGCACTCTAATTACACTGGTGAAAATGTAAAGTGATATTGGAAAGTTTTTCACAGAAAACCATCTCTCAAATTCTGAGAGAAGTGTTAATAAAAAAAGTGTTCTCTTTTTTTCATAGTAAAACATTTTCAGAATATTAGTGTATAAACAAATCTATCTTTTTATTGTTCTTAGTAAGTAGTGTTTCTTATATGGCTCGTATTACATCTGTGCTCCACAGATCCCACAACTTTCCAACTTGTTTCTGGATTCAGTATAAGCTGTCCATTCTGGTGTAGAAGGACCTGTGTTACTTTGGTACCTTTTCTACTTATACTACATCCCAGCAGTTAAGATATACTGACATACTGGTCTCACAGTTCTCAGATTTGAATTCAGTGGACAGAAAGGGGTCTTAATGAAGTAGATAGAGGGGAAGATCCCTAAGATTTGGAATTTACATACTTCTGAGTAGTATCCCAAGTGTGTGAGTCCCACAGAAATTAAATCCTAGATGAGCCCCTGCTTATGTGATGGCTACCATTGTGTCTAGGTGACCTCCGAGGTTGCTAGAGCATAAGCTAAAGAGCCAAACCTCTGCACATAGGACTGTAACAAACTCATATCCCCTGCAGTCTGGGCACAGACAAGGACCTGTAACACATAACAGCTTGTGTAATACATATACACTTCTTGGGCTTTGTTGGTTTGCTTTTGTTTCACATTTCTACCATTTCATGTCCCTACCTATCTGCACAGAAACGATGGTGATGAGAGTCATGAATTCGTAGATGAACAATGTATTGTGCAATGCATTCAAGCAACAAATGTTTATATTTAACAGTCCAATTATTCTTTCAGTAAATATTATTTAAAATAGTAACTAGAACAGGGATGTCAAACTCAGTCAGTGTATGGGCCACATTGGAGGGCAGGACACTGATGAGAGCCATGTGTCCGCATAGGCTCCCGAACCCTTTCCCCTGACACATTCAGAGTGGAATGGGCTCCCCTTTCCCTTTCCCAACCCCACAGGCTTGGGCACCTTCCCTTTTCCCTGCCCCGGGGGGCTCTCCTTCCCCACACTGGCTCCCAGACCCTCTCCTGCTGGGCAGCTCCTGGACACCCCTTCCCCTTCCACTTCGCCTACCATGTGATGGCAGGCAATCAGTCAGTCTGTCACAGTCACAGAAAGAGGCAGGCTGGGTTCCTGCCTCCCCCCTCTCCACCCACTCACTGTCAGTCATTTGGCATGCTGTCCTTTGGTTGTGCTCAGTCCCAACTGGCCTTTGATTGGCTCATTCTCACATGGGCCCCTGCTACTTTTTCATTTCTTATTTTTGATTTGTGCAGTGTCCTGTCAATCAAATTAGCATGCTGACTGACCGACTGACAGTCTACCAGTTGGGGTGGGGGGCAGTGCGGTGGCTCTTTCAGAAGTCTGGCCCAGCCTGCTGTGACTGAGACACTGATTGATTGGCAGGTCACAGCAGAGTTGAGCTGGGATTAGCTGGAGCACTTCCTCTGTGCTTGCACTCAGATCACGTGAGTGAGTCAGAAGCCTGGTTAGCCCTGCTGTGCTGGTGGCAGGCCTGTCTTTGCTGTTCGCTGCTGCTGCTGCAGAGAGTTCCCAGGCACAGTCCAGGCAGCAGCTCTGCGGGCCCGATCAGTGCCCTTGATAGGCCTGATTCAGCCCATGGGCCTTGAGTTTGACACCTCTGAACTAGAGTCTGCTGCACTGTGAATTTCTCTCTTCTCCCTGCAGTCAGAGCCACTCTTTCAAAAAATACAGAATGATCATGGATCTCTGCTGCTGCATCCAACATTTTTACATAATAGCTGCCCTAGTTAGCTAGACAGACAGACCAGAGTTAAAAGTGGGAGTGGCAGTAGAGTGTGCTTGAGTAGGTAGAATGGCGGATGAAGGAATATGAAGTTGTGATTTGAAAATAAATATCTAAAATAAATTGTTCACCTGGTCATTATTTAAGATCATTCAGTTTTCATGCCAGGTAGACTATATAGTGCAGCATACTTTATGGATATTTATTATGCTACCAGTTCTTTTAAACACAGCTAATGAGAATTGATTGCCCAGTTCCCATTAATTTCTAATGAGAATTAGGCATCCTTATCCACTGGGTAACTGAAAATCTGCAATGGATTCCATTGAGACTGTTCTTCCCTCACACTGGTTCTATACCCCATGAAGTCAGTGGGATCTCACAGGTATAAGTAAAATAAAAAACTTGGATACCATAATATAATTTCTTATAGCTAAAAATGTTTTAATAACTGGGAACTTCGAAATAATATGAACGTATACTATAAACGGATGATACTATGCAATTATGATCTCTTACACTGCACAAAGCATTTTGCTCAGACTTCTTCTCCTTCTCCTTCTTCTATTACTTATTTGTAAATCTTTCTTTTGGCACATATGCTGTCTTCTTCTAGGATGAAATTCACCCCTGGACAAAGGGCCAGTTCTGTGACAATCATCCACTTAAATTTCACTTATCCTAACAAAATAGGTCTTAAATGGGACTTGAGGTGTATGCATTTTGTTTTGCCATCTGAAGATGAGTGTATTTCTTTGCCGAAGTGCAGAACTTACATTCCCTAAGTGGAAGAATGCAGTGGGAACAGAACAGAATTTCTGAGAACAGAATTTATGCTCATGAGCTCAAATTCAGAGGTGACAGACAAAGTAGTATAAAATTGCTCCCTTACACTTATTTATATTTCCTTAGATGAAATTACGTTCACCTGCAGATGGATGTATAAGAGACTTTAAATTCTTGTAATTTATATGCTGAATAACCAAGCGGTTGTTAGCTAAGGTATTTTTAGCAACATCTTACAATTTGTTTTTCTTGCTCTGTCCTTCTGTTTTGGCCCCTTGGCACATGAATTACAGAGTCTTAGATTCATTGCAACAAATTCAGATGTGATATAACTTGTGCATGTGAATTTAAATAACTAGGGACCTGCTCCAGCAAGAACTGGAATACAGGAAACCTGGGTTATATTTCTAGTTCTGCCATGGACTTGTTGGGTGCCATTGGGAGAGTCATTTTCCCCCTTCAGTACTTCAGTTTCCCCATCTATATAGTGGGGATAATGACAGTGAGTGCCATTATAATGATCTTTGTGATCTGTGGATAAATATTACTATATAAGAGAGAAATCATTATAATTTCTTGCTTAATATAGTCCATGAGTCAAAGTTAAATGTGTGCTGACATGCTATGCTGTATCAGTCCTTACACACATTAACAGTCACGTGTAATTTTAAAATTAATGAGGCAGATTTTGAAGTCGATGGAATTAATTACTTGTTTAACATTCTGCATGTGCTTCCATTATTTGCTGTGTCATGAGCAAATAACTAACTAAATCTAAAGGAGTTTAAGCAACGCCACAGGAGCTTAAATTGGGGTAACGTATAGTTGTGGTATCATAAGGTATCCATTACATGAATTTTAAATCCCTAAATTACTCATTTAGGTGAACTTCTGGCTCCACTGAAGTGAACAGGACTTCACCATTTACTTCGGGAGGTCCAGGACTTCAACAATGATGTCCAAATGTAACTTGCCTCAGATTTAGTGCTCAAATCAAGATACGATTAGTCATAAGTTTTTGAAAATGAGAAAATAATATTAGTGATGTTTCAGATCACTGATGATAGTGGTAAGAAATTAAATCACTAAGTACAATCTTTTCCTTTGAGGGGAGAGTGTTTATCTATCTAGCTATCGAAAGCCTATCATGTTTTTGACAAATTCTAAGAATATAGAAATACAAGTAATGCTGGGGGGGGGAGGGAAGCATTTGTGGGTCAAATTTTTCAAAGCTCTCCACTCAAAGATACAGGTACTAACTGGCCAAGACTCAATACATAGAAAACAGGGGTGGTGCTTAAGGGTTGTAAACCGTGTATCACTCAGGTTCATAATTTGAGACTCTTGTAAAACTAGATATTGGATCATTATGATCAGTGATCATATTATTTATTCATTTGACTTTTAGAAAGCATAAGAAGAGAGCATCTGGATGCCTTTGACTAATTTTTTAAAAATGTACAAACTAAATAAACAGATATGTCAATTTCTCAAAATCAAATAAAATATGACAATAATAGCATAAACATAGTAGTTTACGAGTTTCACAATACATTGATTATTGGACTTACTTGGTGTTCTTTAGGGATCTCTCTGTTGAAATTGGTTTTGTTATGTGGTGCGTATCTTCAAAAAGATGGCAAAGGTGATTAGAACTTGAGATAATACCTCTTTATATTGAAATAATACATAAATTATGTATATGAGTAAGTAGCCAATGAATGTGTGTGCAAATTTCCATATGTATCTAGCCATTTAGGTGTTTTGCACTCGTACACAGTGAATGTGTGGACATAACTTAGGCATGCCCAAAAGAAAATACAAGATTAACTGTGAAAATCTGGCTTTTGTCTAAGAAAAGTAAATATTACTTTTAAATATCAAGCTATAATTTATTTATCTATGGGCCACAGAAAACTAAGGAATCTATTCAAACACATGAGAGGGAGGGGAAACTCCTTAAAAAAGACAAGGTGAATCAGAAACATTTGAAATTAATGGTGGAAGGGAAAAATATAATTTTTATGGTTTCTTTCAGCTTGTTCAAATGAGATTGCTAATCATGTATGAAGTTCTGATTTTTTTTATTGGACCTCATCTTGGACTTCAGCACAAATTCTTGAGTTGAAAGGCTCGCAATTCACTGAGCTGTTTATCTTCTTAACCCTTACGCACTCTCCATGCTTTGCAGAAGAAATATCTATGGTACCATTACCCTATGTTGAGAAACACATTTTAAAGGTCATTGAAGGTTTACGCAAAATAACCCTTGTGAAATAATGCAGTGTTTCTTAGGAATCAGTAAACAAATTGAAACATAACTGTTTTTCCTCAATATTGAGTCAATCTTATAATTTTGTAACATAATTAGCATGTTCTGGTCATATGAGGCTTTTGTTAATCTGCATCAGGATATCTTCAGAAATAAACGGATATATGTGTACCCTGGCAGATTGAGGATTAACTACTAAATTGCACTTCCAGTTGATGGATCCTTTAGCAAAATGTTCTTTATAAAATCTTGCAAAGTATGGGGGGGGGGGAGAGAGAGCATAATTTAATGAAAATCTATCTATCTATCTATCTATCTATCTATCTATCTATCTATCTAAAAGAAAATCTTAGTAAGAAGTAAGCAGCAATTTATAATAATCAGTTACTGTTGTACTTTTAGGGTCCTTATTCACTGTGATCCACACACCTCTGACAGAGATGTTTCAAAGGAAGTGTCATCAAAATAAGAATAAATTACTTCCATTTTTATACTTCCATACATTCCCATCATAAAAAAAAAGAGGGTCATTCATTTTTGGAAGCTCTTTAGGAAAAGTGGTGTGCTCTTCCAAAAAGAAAGGAATAGTAAAGGTCCAGACTCCTTCGTGTCTAGGATAACTTGCAGAAGTAGTGCAACAGAAGATAACAAAAAGAGCATCTGGAGAAGATGGTGGTGCTGATGAGAGGCAATAGTTCATATTTTCTTGTCTTCTTTTTGTTTTAATTTTTCCCCTTTTCACTTCCGTCCTTAGCTCTGACTCTCTGATTTTCACATCTCTCCCTCTCCCTTTGTCATACTTACTATATCTCTTTTAAATATGTTTTTACTTCTTTTCATCCACCTTGTTCTTTTTATGCTCCTCCACAACTCTGTCATAGCTCAGTGCGCACCCATTTTTACAGACAGTTGAGATGGAGTATGGCCACCAGATGGTAGGTCAGTAGCTTTATCATATGTATGATGGTGTTGCAGGTGTACTATTTGTAGGCTCAGAAGTCACAGCAGTGCCCAATTGACTCTGATTCTATGTATGGGGAAAGGCTGATTAAAGTGGAAAGAGATCTCTTGAAGGGTGGTTTGGCATCACAATTACAGCTCTGGGGGAGTGGGATGGGATACGTAGATGCACAGCCAGATGACAATCAAGGTCAACTGGCCAGTGTCCGAGTTTTCCCATTTTTATTACCGTTATTACTATTAATTATTTATTTATGATAGTCTCCACTATGTGGTAGGTGCTTTCCAAACAGTTAGGAAGGATAGTTCCTACTCTAAGGAGTTTACAACCTAAAGACTAAAAGGGAAATCACAGATAATGTATATAGAGGTCAACTTGCAGGCAGTAGTGAGTCTTGAGGAGGGACTTAAATGTATACAGAGTAAAGGCCTTGTGGATGAACATGGGAGAGTGTTCCCTGCATAGAAAGAGGCAACGAAGAAGGAACAGAGGTGATTTGATAGAGATGGAGTTATATGGAACTTTGTAGGTGATAGAAAGAAGCCTACATATGATATTTATTGAACAGGAAGCCAATGAACACATGCAAAGAGGGGAGGAGGGAGCTAAATGATCAGACCTACAGGCGTGAAACATGAAGTAAATAACAGCATTTTGTACAGACTGTATTGGAGTGAGAAAATGTGTGTGTTTGTGAGACCAGAGATCAAGTCATTCAAGTTGCAGCTGGGGAGGTCGAGCCTGGATATTAGGAAAAACTTTCTTACTAGGCAAGTGGTAAAGCATTGGAATGGGCTACCTAGGGAGGTGGTGGAATCTCCATCTTTGGAGATGTTTAAGGGCCGGCTGGACAAAACTCTGGCTGGGATAATTTAGTGGGAGTGGTCCTGCTTTTTTGGCTGGGGGTTGGACTAGATGACCTCATGAGGTCCCTTCCAGCCCTATGATTCTATGATTTTGCAATCAAGGAGGATTATAATGAGACCCCAAAAGAGAGATTTGGCTGTGGGGGTGGAGACAAAAAAAGACGTATCTTGGAGAGGGTGAGAGGAAAGAAGCATCAGAATCTTGAAATAATCTAGATGTCTGGGGCAAAGGAGAGGGAGAAATGAAAAATGAAATGCCCAAATTGTGAGTCTGAGTGATGGCAAGGATGGTAATGTATTAAATGACAGGAGAGAAAGAAAGAGGAGAATGTTTGTGAGGGAAGATAAGGCTTGTCAGTTGGGTTTACAAAAATCAGAACAAAACTTTTTTATTTTTTTTCACATATCCAAATATGAATGTGCAGTGAATATGTGGCTGCCATATTCATCTTTATAAACACCAAAACTGTGCTTTTCGTTCCCATTGCTTGTGAGCATTGTGAACCAGAATGAAGCAGAATATATATATTTTTTTACTTGTTTTAAGGAGGGAGTGCGGAATGGAACAGAAATTGCTATTTTTTCCAAAGAAGTGGCTATAGAAAGGAGGCGGGTCAGTAGTAAAATGTTTTTTAGTTCTGGTGGAAAACATAATATTCTAAGGCTGTCCTAAGGAAGTGCCAAAAGTGACTATATTTAACAAGAAGGCTTGTTTGTGCTTTGTGCTGGACAGATACAGAGATATGGTTCCTACCTCAAAAACCTCAGAATTAACATTGCATTAGAAAGTTCTTTTCAAATTTCATTTCCTTTCTTTTTGAAGAAAAGGCTAAAATTCTTGATTAAGCTGCTTTAAGAACTTAAGGCATTGCTTGTGGTTAAAATGCCTTAAAACCTTCCGTAATAAATACGTCTTCCTTTGTAAATCCTTAATGCAGTACATGAGATTAAATCACTTGAAATCCTTAAGGTTAAATATTCAAACTTCAGGCAAATCATGACTATACAGGCTATATACTAGATATTTACAAAGGGCAGTGGAACAGGAGGGAATCCTTCTTGCAATCTGATGGTTTGGCTGCACAGAGTAGCCACAACTGAGGGATTGACAAGCAGACAGAGGTCAGGATAAGGGGAATACCACTACAATGGTCAGTAGGACTTTCCACGCAAAGAAGTGTTTGATACCTGTGGACCAGCTTTAGAGGAGAACTCAGTGTTAAAGCCAGATCAATGAACTGCTGTTGTCCTTGAAAAGACTTCTACTGACATCAGGGTGGTGGATTAAGCTCTTAATGTTCGTTTATGCCTTGGCCTCCCTGATGAGACTGTCATACACTGAAAGTTGATGTTGAACTATTTCAAGATAGGCTGCTACTATCAATTGTTAACAGTTGTTCATCAATACTTGATCTAGACTTGACTGTCTGACCATCCGTGATTCAGGCTTGTGGTTGCCATTTGTGATGTCCAAAAATCAGGACTCTCCATGAGTTCTGTCATTAGCTATGAAGCATGACCAGTCCCTCTATGACTAGCTGGGAAACCTGTCATCTTCATGGTCTCTGTGAATGATGATAGCTGAACATTTTTATATTGCAGCTGAAGAAGACCATGTCTCCCATTTAGGTGACCTAATAATTTAGTGCTAGTGGTTTTAGTTCTAGTGGACACAGATGAAAAGTTCCCTCCTATAAGCTATCTGTTCCCTTGTTCTTGGTCAGTTGCTTCCAGCATAAGAAGCATTTTCACATACCAGAGGGGTTTGTTATTCAGTTAGTCTATTTCATGTTAGTCTATTTCAGCAGAAGAAATTAAGCCATGTTAGTCTATTGCAGGACAACAAATAAGGAGTTCTGTGGCACTTAGAAAGACCAGCAAATTCATTGAGACATAATACAAATATCCCTTAGCTAAAGAGGTAGCTTTGTTCAGTAAAATAAGTGAAGAGTCCTGTGGCACTTAAAGACTAACAAATTTATTGCATGAGCTTTCATGGGAGAAAATCCAACTTCAACAGGCTTCAAAGTGTCTTACAAAGTGGGATTTTGTCCCATGGAAGCTCATGCGATAAATAAATTTGTAAGTCTTTAAGTGCCATAGGACTCCTTGCTTGTTTTGTTAACCCTTCATGCATATATATCCCTAACATATTGCAGTTTTCACTAGATACATCTGAGCAAGTGGGTTGTAACCCAGGAGAGCTTATGTTTTACTGAATTTGTTAGTTTTTATAAATGTCACAGGGCTCCTTATGTTTTTTCACCTGCGTATGCCTTTCTGTGGTATTTATTATTCTTTTCTGACTGTATTATAAATTTATGCGTACCTTGCTCTTCAGGTCTGAAACCTTTGTGTGGTCTTTTCAATTTAGGAATTTTATAAACAACCAACTAACTAGCACTTCTAGACCATCATTTTTTTTATTCCCAAAACTTTCATTTAAAGATTTTGGAATATGATCATGGTTACAGCTCCTGCCTTTGCCTCCGGTAGTCAGTCCCACATATTAATTGCCCTAAATTCCATAGATGTGCCATCCTTTCTCAGCTTCTGTTTGCATTCTCATTTTTGATACTCTTATTTTCTTACAGTGTTTTGGGTCATCTACATTTTCTTTTCCAAGGATGTAACCTATATCTAAATCAGGATTGCTTCCAGTTGCCTCCAAAAAGCATTTACATAAACTTTAAAGTGATTCCACAACACATACCTTTTTGTCATACCAGTAACAGCACACAGCCATTTTTTTGTCACACCAGTGACAGCACACAGCCATTGTCTGCCAAACTAAATATTGATATCTTTATTAAAGATGATAGGAAAAGGGCATTCTGAAGAGCACTATGATCCTGGATTAAAGTTACATACAGGAAGAAGTGTTAATATTCTTTGTTTCATTTATCTGACATCTATTTCTCATTTTTCTCTACATACTAGCATGTCTATTGATAATATATTGAAGAATATTTCAATTTACTTCATCAGGTGAAAAGGATAAATATTTTATGGGATCATAGTTGGGAGGCATCTCTGCACCATCATTCACCCTCTTACCACAGAATAAACTCTCTGTGTTTGATCATTCCTGTATAGGATAGTTAGTCAGGGCAGCCAAAGGAGTGCTCACTCCTCTGTCAAACTTGAATGGAATCAATAAGAAAATTACATCTGACTGAGCTAGTATTAGATTTGCATTCACCGTTTTAATAATGGAGTGAGACCATCAAGAGAATCTCCTTCAAGGCTGTGCTTCCTTTTGGTAAAAAAGAGTAATCTGATGTTCTGGAAGCACTGCTTTCCACTCCAATTCTCTCTCTTTCCTTGCCTGGTCATGTTTTTCCTGTAGGGAAAAACAAGTAAGCAGTGACTGAGGTATCATGTTAGGTGGAAATACTGCAGGCTTTAGAAGAGAACATTTCATATAGAACAGCAGAAGGAGTGAAGTGGAGCAGGCTCAAATGTAGGCAATAGAGAAGCAAAGAGGAACATTAATTGGCGGGAAGGGACAGTGTGGTACAGAAAAGAACATTAGAACAACCATAGCAGGTCAAACCAATGATCCACCTAGCCCAGTGTCCTGTCTTCGTACAATAGTAGCCAATGTCAAGTGCTTCAGAGGGAATGAAAAGAACAGGTTATCCATCATTTTGGCCAATCCCAGGTTAGGCAAACAGCAAAGTCTGCCCATCCTGGCTAATAACCAATGATAGATTATCCTCCAGGAATTTATCTAGTTCTATTTTCAAATCCCATTATAATATTGGCCTTCACAACATCCTCTTGCAAGGAGTTCCACAGGTTGACTGGGCAGTATGTGAAGAAATATGTCCTTTTGATCGTTTTCAACGTTTTGCCTAATTACAAAAAAAAAGAAAAAAAAAGAGCTAGTTGGGGCAGGAGGAGCAGATATTTTAACAGGAGTTCAGAACCTTAGCCACAAGGTCTGGAGATTGAATGTGTTCTCCTAATAGTCTCTTAATCCTGTCACACCAAAGTGGAATTCTGCATTTGTATTTGATTCAGATTTTATTTCACCAAACCCAATTTTATCTGTAATACAGTAAATGAAGAAGAACTCTTCCCCTGAAAGTTAAACTACAAAATTAAACAATACACTAAGATAAAGTGGCACAACTCTGCCATAGTGCTAATTTTTTATTATCTGCTTTGAGTACAGATTCAGTATTACAACTGTGCCTGGACTACATTATAAAGAAAATTCCACTAATCAGAAGAGCCAGTAGCAGAACTTTTAAAATAATGTATATGAAATGAAGTGCAGCCTAGATTCTAGTCTCTATGAACATGGGCACCTGGAGGGCTCCTAGGCTGTGTTACTGACTCTGTAACTTACCCACTGTTAAAACAGGAAAGTTAATACAACTTCCTTGCTGACTGGTCTATAGAAAGGATTTGTTAATAGTCTGTATGGTACATTGAAGTTTAATTAATGTTTGTGGGCATGCTTTGATGCCTCTAATGCAAGGTACTCTGCTAGTAGGAAAGTCTATTAAATAATGCTTGTAGAACTCAGTGAATTACTTTGAAATGTTCCTGCTGTATAATTTCTTTAAAAAATATAATTCAACTAATCAAAAGTACTATCAAAAGTTGGCTTGTGGTATTTAGCCATAGACAGCAGGAGGCAGCCCTCCCAGATCTTTGACCCCCTCAGGGGAAGATTTGTTTCTTGGAGGCACAATGAGCATACTGGAGCATCCTCATTGCTGTTGGTTGTAGAAAGGAGCACAGTGCACGGCTCTGCTTTGACTCATGTAGCATACTCTCTGTATGACGAATCGTTCTCAGTAAGAGCGAAGCCATTGCTCTGCCTAATTTTAGCCACTCCCCACTCTTCTTTTCACAAATTGCTTTCAGTGGAGAGCATGAGTGTCCCAGTAGCAGCCCTTAAGCTCCCCAGTTGCTGGCTGAGCCATACTGAGCAAAGAAAAGGGAAGGGAAGATTGGAAGTCTCTTTGCACAGCCATTCAAACTACTTACAGACTAAGGTGATACTTTGTGAGAATTGGGACTTGAGTAACCAGACCTGCATTTATGTAAAGTGCACTGATGGTTCTTATCCAGATTCCACAAAGAGCCTACTGCTCACACAATCACTGTGAGGTCAATGATTGACAGCCTTTTCTATTAAATCATTAGTGATACCTAGCAAATACATCAGTGATCCACAACATAGGCAATGTTATTACAGTAAACAAGTAACCCGTGTGTGTCAATACATGCTTATATTTGTAAAGCATATTTTCCTACTCATCAACACAAAGGCACTTAAATACCATTTGTATTCTTAAAGTACACACATTGTGATCAAGGCTAAATTCTACATCCACCTCTGCACATTCTGGTTTCTCTACCTTTTCAGTGCAAACAGGGCCTTACATGTATAAATGGGTTTCTCTAGGTACACGTGACATACTAAATGCTGTGTATTCAAAATGTAGTGAAATCAAATGCATTTAGAAGAAATTCAGTTAGCTCAGTCTTTGTTCACTTGAACGTTTGTGAATGAGTTAATTGTGAACCAAATGATATTTTTCCTTCATTCAGATCCCTCCTCATGACATCCATCTTCTCAGAAGCATTTCACTAAAAATCCTGCCATGAGCTGAAAGGAACAAGAAATGGGATGAAAATAAACAGACAGCCCCTCTCTGTACTGCTTTTTTGAATCACACTTTGGGATCCCTGCTCACCTGGAGCTTGTTTGAGCTTCTAGACTCATCCTCCAGTATGAGATGTCATGGGACTGCAATGCTTTAGGTCTGGAAGAGCTCTGGGATGTAACTGAGATGCTCACTTACAAATAATTTCTCCTGTGCTTTGAAGAAATTTACTTCTTCCCTTCCCCAAATTTTTAGCTCCCCTCCTTGTACCTGGTCAGCTTTACTAAATGGTTTATAAAGAGGTTGTAGTCATGACTTTATCCCTGCCAACCCACAGCTCTGGTCTCCTCTTACTGTACCCAGGCCAGAAAGGGAACAAGCAAATGCAGCCATGCTAGGAGATGAGGATACTTTGACTCTGCTGACTTTTAGGTGCTTTTTGCTTAGGGTTACAGAAAATCTAATCCCAGGTTCCTATGTCTGCATCATATTATCATTCCAGTTTGGACCGTATGTTGTCTGGTTCAGTCAAGTATCATGACAGAACCCAAGAAATATAAATAATCCTCATTTTATAAGGATTTTTTAAAAAATCAGTTTACACAGACTATGCAAAAAGTTTTGTTTTGTCCCTAGGGAAAATGATATTTTTCTGTTAAACTGCCACTAGTTGAACTTCTACCACATATGTTACCACATTCTTATTAAGATATGAAAGGCAGACTAAGTTTGTATATTTGGCTTATCAACTTGGGTAAATAATCCATTGTGAAATTAACAGGGGAGGGAAGAATTTTCATTCTCAACCGTCCTGCCAACAGTTTGTAATATTTTATCACGATACTTGTCATTCCAAACATCATAGAGCACTATAATACAGCAAATAAATGAAAGAGCCAGGATTAACACATAGGTGTTCCGAGTCCCAGTCCAAAACCCTATACTCTGGTTGGTATCACCCAGCCTTATAGGCAAGGTAGATGAAAACGTGTGAAATTCAACCAGAGAACATATTTACATTTTTAACATTTAGATTTTATTTTTAGTTTTATTCATTTTACACATTGCATATATAGCCCCAAAACTGAGCTTTAAAAATGAAAAAATGGTTGGTTAGCATCTATGTTACAAGTAAGGTATTCCCAAGGAGAGGTCAGAGCTCAGGGCTTGGAATGAAGCATGTTTCAGTAGAAGGATTTGGACTGGAGCTCTGGGACCTCAGCCCAGGGTCAGGTTTCAAACTCTGGAATCCAGCCTGAGCCCAAATGTGTGCATTGCAATTTTTAACTATGCTGGATGCCCCTGCGGTAAGGTATACACTAGGAAACTGTTCAAAGGCAAGAGGTGTTTTGTATTAGAAAAGGGATAGTATCTAATATGGAAATGTAAAGCTGAGATTGCTTCATTATGTGTAATTTGCATACGCTTGCTTTCCCTTACTAGTTCATATCTGAAGCTGTTATTTTTCTGTTGAATACATTTTTTTTTTCCAGCAAGCAGGCCTCTGTTGCGCATACTATGTGGAATGTAGAAGACAGTAAGCTGGTATCTAGAAGGCTGATTTCACATCCTCTTGGGTGATGAGCCAGAGGAGAAAAATTCAAATGTCTGGTAGTTAAGAACTCAGGAAGAATGATTTGAGGACACTGAGACCCGGAAGGGCTGGTGACATCACCCTGCCAGGAGTACCTAAGTTGGTGGAAGCAGGGGTGAGACCTTGAATTTGTGGAAAAAGCTACTGGTGTCAGGGATCTGAGCCACAGAAGCATAGTATTAAGGCACTCCAGGAACAGATGAGCAGTGGTGATAGAACCACTAATTGGTGTGGGTGATCCTCAAAGTGTGACACATCAGATCAGCAATGGGAGTTATGGTAGGCTGAAGATATCTCCAGCTGGGCAGACAAAATTAGAGGTACTGAAAATTAAACACTTCTGAAAGAATAGACCTCAACAACTACAAATACCTATAATAAAATTAAAAATTTTGCTAGGGTCTTGTTGGCAGGTTTAGAGACAGGTGAACAATTTGGAGTAAAGTAAGAACTTAGTGTAAAAAGGTTACCTATTTTCATTTCTCCTATTGTTGTTCATTTCCACACACCATCATTTGGTTGTTGGGTTTAATTTGTGGTTGCAGGGTGATGCTGGTAACCTGTGATATACAGGAGGTCAAACTGGGTGGTCTAGTGATCCCTTCTGGCCTTAAACTCTTTGACTATCTTTCCTTTTTTTTCTGGCTAATGGGAACCAAACCTATTGAAGTGTTTCAAAAAAGGCTGCTCTTGTGATTTTCCCTTCTTAGATAAGCACATTAGAAAAACAAAGCAAAAAGCCCAGGTAGGTGAATTGATTATATAATTTACAGGAAATAGAATGTGAAAAAAAACTTTCTTATAAAATGTTCAGCTCAGTTTGAGTACTTATAATAATTTGAAACAATCATCTGAGATTGTGGGTGCTTATATGAATCACTTGTTCACTTCTAAGAATCCATCAGATTCTGTAGAAGTACAAAGGTTATTTTTCCAGTTCATTAATTACTCATACATTGCCTCGCCTCATAGATACCTCCTTCCTTACTTGTTGTACACATTATTTCCCATCTGTCAGCATAGCCTTTCCTGAAGCACCTCTATCAGAGAGTCCTGAATTGCAATGTAATTCAATTTGGCGATATATATTAGTTCATCTTGATAGAACTGGAGATTGAAAGCCCTTTATTTGTCAGAGTCCTCAATATCAACACCTTCAACCAGTGTGCCTCAGCTTTCTCATGGTGATACCTCTTTTGGGTGGGATGCTGCATTTCATGCTACATTCCTGTTTAACCTTTGAACTGTCTGCTGAGATTGGCAACAATGATGTAGATTTCTGGCAGTAACTGAGGAACGACTGAAGGCCACGAGCTCATTTCACTTGTGCTACTAAAATGTATCACATATCAGTGTTATCTAGTCACTACCAATCTTGACTAGATTTGAATCAATGGCATAGTAATGAAAAACACCAAATCCCAATGCTAGCCTCTGAACCACCCAGCCCTCTTTATCTTGCTGTTTCATGTCAATGAATACGCAAAATCCCGCAATGTACAAGAAAATGCAGCGTGCATTGACACAGCACTCTTCACATGGAATTATCATAGGAAGCAAATAAAATTTTATGTTAACGAAGTTGAATTTTGCATTTTGAACCTCAGTTGAATCCACATATGTGGAGCGTAGCTGGTTAAATCCCAGCTCCTAAGGGACTTACATTTATCATGTGGTTAAGAGGCAGTTGCTTATCTGAGAGAATGTCTTGGGGGTGGACACAGAATGACTGAAAGATAAACCAGTCCTTTGTGAGTAACAGCTTTATAGTGACTAATAAACTCTGGAATGTCACGCAGTATTTTAGCAGGAGTCACTGAAAAGATTTAACTACAGTAGCGTTAGACTAGAGATGGCTGATTAGAGCCAGTGAGGCTGAGTGACAGTCAGAATAATGTAGAATCCAAAGCATAACTTGTGAGGTGACAGACATTGCCATAGTCAGGAAAAAACAATATTTACTGTAACCAGGTAAAACTGCAAGTTTCAGTATGTCAGCAAGCTTCAGATTATTTTACCCACTACCCCTGTATATTTGAAATCTGGGACCTGTCTTTGAAGAAGTTTCAGGCTACTTCCTTGATTTAAGATTCTGGGTTTCCCAACGCTTGCTTGTTTCTGGAAAATCATTCTGGGCTTTTGTGTGTCTGGGCCCCATTTAACTATAATCAATGTTCCTGCTTTCATACTGGAAATAAGGCATACATTCTTAACATTGAGTAATTATGCCACAGGAACAATTTATCAAAGATGGCAGTGGACTCTATTGCTGATCATTTTTAAATCAAAATTGCATGTTTTTCAAAAACAAATTCTCAGGGTATCATTCTACGGGAACTCTTTATCCTGTCAAGTTCCAAGGGGGCAGCCATGTTAGTCTAGTAAAGCAAAAAAAAGCAAGGAGTCTTGTGGCATTTAAAGACTGACAGATTTATTTATCACATGAGTTTTCATTGGAGAATATCACATTTTGTCAGACGCTTTCCTGTTCTATACAAAAGGTGAGGTTAAATTATCACAATAGGCATTTCTGGCTTTGGAATCTATATATCAGTTATTTAATAGTCAGTCTTGTAGTATTTGTTGTTTTTTATTTAAAGCCCCAGTGCCTCCGGGCACAGGATGATATAAATCATGAGTCATAAGCTTAAAACTGTGTTCCTTAAAAGCTCAAAAACTGACAGACAGAAGAAAAAGAACCCCTAAAACATTTTGGAAATCTGACTCATTTTAAGTCCTTGTCATGAGTTTTTGAGGGCATACATCATAATTTTTTAACACTTTGGGTTGCCCATAGTGTCTTAATGTGCTCCAGAAAATTCACACTATTTATTCACCTTAATTCAGTGATTTGACTTAAAGCTACTATTGTCTTTAACATTAGGAGAGAAATCATATTTAGCAGTCAAATAAAATCCATATCAACATACAACAACCTCAGACATTTGTAATTCTGAAGTGTAATTTCTCTTGCTCTTCAATGTGATTTTCTTAAAAATACAATTTTGTTAATTCCAATGAGGACAACGAAATATCAAGGAAACACATTGTAGCTGCTTTAACATCTATACAGACTGTGCTACAATAGCACTGTTACATGTGTTAAATATTGTTGTAGTCAACACAATTAAATCAAGGATTGGTCCATCAGCTATGATCATATAAATGTGCAATAAAATTAGTAAAACACTTTGAGGCTTGCTGTGGATATCCATATCTGAAAGAAGAGCAATAACAGAACCAGTTATCAAACCAGACACAACCATAATGAGCACAATAACAAAGTCAGATAAACAAGATATATAGACAAATGATTAAGACAGAACTTCTCTGGTAATATTTTTGTTTCCCTTAGCATTTTCTTCTGTCCATTTTTCATAGTTCTTTGTATTAAACTACAATGTAGAGGGAAGCACTCTAGTAAATTATCTTAGTAGCCAGAACTTAGTTTTTAAATAGCTTCTTTTGACTGTTTCAATAGCATTTCCTGTTGTTATACATCTTGGGTTCCAGTCGGGTTATTTAATTATAAATCTGTGAAGTTTGATTATATTTTTGTTGAATATTTAAATGATTTGAAGGGTTCAGGCTATGGCACCTTGCTTACTGGCAAAGCCCTGGAAAACATACCACAGAGAACAGTTGTACTTTGACATGGATGTTGAGCTACATGCACCATCTTTTTCCTGTTTAATTTTTATGATTTTAGGATTCTCTGAACCAATTTGCTCATCACCCTTTTTTCCTGAGAGCAGACAAGGAACAGTTTCATTTTCAAAGGTTAGCTGTGTAAATTTGTGAGAATATTTTTTTTCATGAGACAGTAATTGTTTGTTTTAAATTCATATCCTGCTTTTCCTAGAAGAAACAATGTGGGTGACATATGAGTATGTATTGCCCTAGGAATCATCTAGGGCCTTCTGGAAAGATGAAGTGATTTCTATGCCACTGTAACTGATTGGAGTACATACTTGTTGCTGTTCAGAAATCGCATACAAGACTGACATTACTATACCTTCAAAAGCTTTGGGTTTTGACTGTCTTTACTCTGCAAGTAGTTCCACTGATTTCAGTACAGCTAAATATTGGATAAGCTATTTGGGATGGGAATCATCTTTTTGTTACCTGAGTGTACGGTTCCAAACACAAGTGGGTTGGAATCTGAAAACACTACTGTGGAATAGTAATGGTAATAGCAATAAATATTTAGAGTAGTTTAGGAAATATCATCCAAGGTTTCGAGCCCTAGCCTAGGGTTTAAAAATAGTGGGACATTTAGTGTGGTTAAGGTAACTATATATCTAGGAAAGAAAAAAATAATTTGACATGTTTTTACATAAACACACCCTTCATTTTAACTGAATTAGACTTACATAGGATATAACTGCAGTCAATCGGAAATGACACAAAGATGGATAAATCTTCAGAGATGCTGTAAACTCCTGCAAATACTCCTTTCTCCAGTGTCTCATGTCTTATTGTATCTGCCGTGGGAACTTGGAAAATGTTTCTGCTGCTGAATGAGCACATTATCATTATGACTAATGTATGACAGACGGATTGGGATTTTTTTAATACATATCAGAGAATGAATTTAGCTTTACTATGTTTACTTGCATTCATTAAATTCAATAGTTTTGCTAAGAAGAACAGTAAGTTTTGTTTTACTCCTTCCATGTGTGACAGAGCAAACATCAGTGCCTTTAGTGGAAGACTTACCATATGTGTGTGTTTATTATTAACTTCCTCCTGTAGGTTCTATGCCTTTTATTGCCTCTTTGGTATAAAAAGATAAGATTGTAAACAACCAACCATTGCCAAACAAACAAAACATTTTCTAGTTGATTTGAGCTAATTAGTTGATGACTGTCCAGTACAGTTACAGGTTTATTCTTCAGACTCAACATGACCAATCACATTTCTGTTTGCAAAAAGTAATATATGTAGCTGGCAGTTTCTTCAAAAGGTGATCACAGCTCTTGTTTGGAGCTTATTTTACTGGAAAACTTTGAAATGGCCAAAAGAATCAAGGGACAGAGCCACAGCTAGCCTAAATCGACATTTTTCAGTTGAAGACTGAAGTTTTGTAGACTTAGATTTCAGTTGAAGACTGAGTTTTGTAGACTTAGACCAGCTGAGCATCTGGTTCCAGATCTCAGTGCTATGGGTATGTATGAATCATTGCAGATGGAGATAAATGAATGACATTCTATTCTACCTCCTGAAACACAAAACATAGTCACTTCCCTGAATGCAAGATTGTGTGCCCCTTTCTTGAACTGATGAAGAGATCTTTTCTTAACTTCAGTGAGATTACCCATGTAAAAAGTTGACCACTAGTGGAAGTAAGAGGTTCACAATCTGTGTCTAGGTTTAGCTTCCAAACCCAGTGCTGCTGATCATGATCATATAGAAATCAGAATAAGTGTAGCTTGATTTTCACAAGCAAGACAATCAAAAAAAGTGGGTCTGATTTACTTCTTAGGCACACCGATTTGTCTCTGATTTGTATAGTTTCACTTTGATTAGAATTAGTCCAAAGTCTTCAACTGAGATATGTTGATTTAGACCAGCTGTGAAGCTGTCCTTTAAGTCTTTGGCCATTTCAAAGGGGTTTTTTTTTTTGTTAAAATTAACTTCAAACAGGAGTAGATCTCTCCTTGAGGGAAAGCGCCAGCCGGCCACATAGGTTATTTTTTGCAAACAGAAACCTTAGTGGTCATGGCTTAAATGAGGGTTAGTAAAGAGGCAATCAAAAAGTTTAATGATGGCATTGTATAAGAAATTAAATAAATCGTGATAGTATAGAAATAGGTAATTAGACTTATTATTTTGAATTGTGAACTAAACAAATTCAGCTCCAAATTTTTTTTCAGGAGAATATACGTGACACTGAAATGTTATTTTTGCAGTTACTTCTTGCACCTTAACCTCACTTTATATCAGGCCCCAATCTTATGTCCAGGAACATAGAGGCAAACATCTATTGATTTCATTAGGAGCTGGATCAGATATACAATGAGAATGAACATTTCCATTCTTTGTAATTGTTTAAAGATATATTCATCTAATCAAAAATTTGAATTCTAAAAATGTAAATGAAGGATGTCATAGAAAACAGTAACTTTAAAAATAAAACAAGTTTAAATAAAAACTCCTGCTTGGTCTTATCTTTTGCTTAGCTTTGCCCATAAAAGAATGACTATTAATTCAGACAGGAATATAGTTACTGAAGACTTATTGTCCAGGGACTCTTTGAGCCAGATTCACTGTCGCTTTCTGGCATCTCTGATCATGCAGAGCAGTTGTAATAAACTTGGCTTCACTGGTCAGTTAAATTGTGATTATGACTATTTTGCATCACCAGAGCAGCACAAAACAGACAACATGAAACTGTGAATTCTGACAATAGAAATCTTTTCCTGGACAATGCCATCAATAATATCCTTATAAGCCAAGTAAAAATGTTCTTCTCTCTGCCATTGCTCTAACCATTGTAACTAACAGCTAAAATTTTAAATCTTGTTCATCCTCCTCATGTTCAGGAATGTGTTCTCTGAGTGAAAAGATGCTTTTTTTTCAGTTTCGTTTTCATTTAGAAAAATGGAAGATTCCACATCAGAAGAGTCTTTGAAGAAACTTTTAATTGAAGACAGCAAAGTCACATGGCATTTGAAAAATGAATTGGTCTTTTCTCTACCTTTCATACAGAGTAAAAAACATTTAATCCAATCCCCCACATTTGCAATATAGATTTTATGGATTCTTGCATCAAACAGAGGGATGTATATTGCCCTAGATTTGTCCCTTTGAAGTGCAATTAAATCTTTGAAACACCAGACAGCTGAATAAACCAGCTTCTCTCACCAATCTAATTATCCATGCCCAGTTTGACTCTACATAGCAGAGCGTTATGTAGCACAATGCCAATTAAAAAATGTCCTTTTGATTGCCAATAAAACATTAAATGCTCAATTATGTGCATCTCTCTGAGTCTGGGCGGAGGCGGTTTAGGTAGCATCTGAATGGCAGTGGCTGGTGGGACAAAGTGCTTGTGTGGTATCGGCTAACATTAGAGAAGTGTAATTTTCTCTGGGATTAGAAATACTGGTAGTCATTTTGAAGAAAACATAGGCTGTAGTTTACAGTTCTCAGCATCTGACTTGCCTGTTTTAAAGTGTTAAGGTTTGGGTTATTTGATTTTATGTGAGTAGGACTGGATTACTGGATTTCCTATGAGCATTAGTTTGGTGATAAGAAAATAGGCTATTTTATTTTTTGTAACCCTGCAGTGAGCAAAAGTGAAAATGAACACCGAGTGCAAACATATTTGAGTTGAACTTTCCACTTGCACAACATGCTTGGTTTCATGATAATACAGAAAGACCGCATGGCACTTTGTTGCAATTAGTCTAAGTATTGGTCCTGTTATTAATAGGATACATCATGTTACCATCTCAAGGGGAAATAATGGAAGTGCATGATGTACATACAAAGTGATATTCTATATTCTACAGGAGTGTTGCATAAAAAAAGTGAGAACTAGAGATTTATTTGTGATAGGTCTCAGCTGAGTCAGGAAGACAAGAAATAGATGTCTCAAAGAACAGGAACATTGATACACTATAGAATCCACCGGAAATAATCTCTGTTATACCAAAGAAAAGTTCATTTGAATAAGTTTTAACCTTAGGTAATATGTGACATCCTACTACAATACTTCTGTCATAAAATGGGCAATAAAATGCTTTGTGAAGTACTAAGGTGCTATTAAAACAGAACTATTCATTCAGCACATTTTCAAAAGGGGCTGTGTACAAATGTAATTGCAACAGTCAGGCTTTACAAGACTTTCCTGCTCTCCAATTTTTCTTTCCCTCACAGTTCCAGCCAAAAGGGGGATGATGACTATGAAGACTATACATCCAACAAAACCTGGGTTCTGACTCCCAAAGTCCATGAGAGTGATGTCACCTTGATTTTAAATGGCTTACTGGAAGGATATGACAACAAACTGAGACCTGACATCGGAGGTGTGTTTTTACCCTCTTTTTTAAATTGTAATGGGAATGCATGAAGAGAATTCTCACATTGCAATATACATAAAACAAATGAGGAGTTCTGTGGCACTTTTAAAGTCTAGCAAGTCTTCAATTCATCATGCATGAAATGGAAACTGTAAGTATTTCAGGTGAATAAAGACAGAGAAAGGTAAGTCCCAAGGTCAGTTCAGCCTTTTTCAGCAAAAAAAAAACCAAGCCGTTTTGGTTAAAACAGAATGGAACAACAGATAAGAAGATGAGAATGTTAGAAGAGGGGCAAATCAGGTTTTCTTCAGCCTTAAGCAAACACCAGCAACTATACAACATATAATAGAAGCACTGTCAGGCACCGGTCCTGCAATAAACCCCATTCCCGACTCTGCCCACCTATGAACTCAAGTGCACCATCATAGGACCTAACCAAACCAGCCACTTCAACAGAATCTCATTCATCTACCTGCTCACCCATCAATGCGATATACGTCATCACATGCCAGCAATGCCCCTCTGCTCTATACAGTGGCCAGACTGAACTGTCTTTGCGCAAACGAATGACTGGACAAAAATCAGACCCTGAGAATGGTAACATTCAAAAAACAGTAGGGGATGAAGTGCTCTTCATCCTCCCTGCACATTCTGTGTAAGATATGACAGTAATAGAGCCTCAACAGAAACACTTTAAAACATGACTCTGATATGAAACAATGCAGTTGCAATTCATAGGGGAATTTGAAACTATTAGAATGGGACTGAATAGAAATTTGGGCTGACTCAAAAGACATATGAATGCATTCCTTAATCGTGTAAAAATTCAGGCTAACAAAAATTCATTACACAAAGTCATTCCCCCATGTGTTAACATCCTCACCTCTTTATCTCTTGTTCCACACTGCTTAAATCAAACCAGTGTTTGGTTTGCTGACAAAGACTGAATTGACCTTTGGACTTATCCTTTCTCTGTATTTATTTGCCTGGTATGCTACAGCTTCCATTTTGTGCATCTGACAGAGTGGATTTACCCCCCATAAAAGCTCATGGAATAAATAAACTTGTTAGTCTTTAAAAGTGCCACGAGACTCCTTGTTTGTTTTGCTGAACTAAATTAACACAGCTACCTCTCTGGAGCGTGAAATATAGGTAGCTGATCATATTCACTCCATCTGATCTTAAAATCTATGATTCTATATATTTGAAACATGATCCTCTCCCCCAAAGATAAAACAAAAGATAATACAGTAGAACTTGAGTTTGATAACATCTATCAAAAACTCTCTGGCCAAAAAATACAAGTCAGGCTGGTGTGTAAAGGTATATAAAGGCAGGCTGATAGATCTATACCAAGATATCTGATGTGCAACAGTTCTGAGCACCCAAAAATTCCATAGAAATTGCTGAAGCTGCTGGCACTCAACTACTTTGAAAATCAGGCCACTTTTGATTTTTGTGCCTAAACATGGAGCTGGGAATTTAACTTTAGGCATCTGCTTTGTAAATGTTGGTGAGTATCACTAAATAAATTATACAGTCTCAGCATCACAAATAATACATAGCAGCAGATGGAGATGATAGTAAGGAGTACAGCTAAGAGAGACTACATGGATTAGATCCTCAGCTAAATTAATGAGCATAGTACCATTGAAGATTTATATCCATTATCATCAGCTTAGACTCTCACTCATATGAATTTTCAGATGAACTAAGAAAAGCAGTGGATTAGCTGAAGTGAAGCCATAATATGAAGCCTATTCCAGATTGCAAAAACTGTGAAAGTAAAGGGTCTTATAAAGCAGTAATAAGACTGTGGAAAGGAGCAAAGAGAAATCATAGCATGGAGAAGCACAGTTAAGTAGACAACAACAAGGTCCATGAAATAGACTGGCACAAGCAAGTCTATGAAGACATTTAAAACAAAGAATGACAGTTTTTAACTATGCTCCACAAAGAAAATTAATATGAGTATTTATATGGCTAACACCCAATGATAATAGTTAGATACATATTGTAAAATTAGTAGAGGAATTCCCAATGAAACACTTATGCCCAGAGATGTTCTATGATTTATCCTCCTGGTCCCAGATTTTAGGGATTTAAAAAAAGGGGAAGCATCAATAAAATTCACCTGGGAAGACTGATTTAATCTTAGTTAGGAGTGTTGAGAAGTAATATGGTCAAAATGGAGGAATAATTTTTCAAATTACATTAATCTAACAATGGTTTTCCCTTCCTCTTTTGTAAGCCCCAAATTTTGTTTTGGACTCATGAAATGCTTTTTGATCAGCAGACATCACTTAAGCATACACCAGTCCTATAATGAGAAAAGAGTGCTGAAACACAGTAGAAGACACCTGTTTCCTCAGAGTACTGTTTGGTAAAATATGGTTTTAAAAAATGAAGTCTTCTACACAAACGACAGAAGCAATGATACATGCACATGCCATCATTGTGATCTCACTCGCACCAGTATATTGCCTTTGAGTCCAATAAATGATATTCCCCATTTACACATATGCAATCAGAATCTGCCCCTGAAGTATCTCTGTGTACGGAGAATTGCTGCAAGAATTAATTTTTTACTACATTTGCTGTTCGGAAATGTATGTGTCTGTTTGTCTCACACACATGCACACAGCCCCAACAAACACACACTGAATAGACACTCCACCATGACAACCTTATATGTGGCTTTTCTGTAGGGATTTTTGACCTTCATTTGTATTAGCAATTCTTCTTTTCCTTGCAGTGAAACCAACCGTAATTCACACTGACATGTATGTAAATAGCATCGGTCCAGTGAATGCTATCAATATGGTAGGTAACCACTTTTAACACTTTACTAAACTTTTAATGATAGGTATATTCTGTTTGATGCACTCAGTTATTCCTTTAAATATGCAGTACAGATATGCTTCCATTATTTTTGATACTTCAGTGTATTTATTTTAAAAGTCTTATTACATCAATGCCATGAAGAAAGTAGAACATAGTAAGGGATGTGAAAGTGAGTTTTCTTTACATCACAAACTAGTCTTAATAATTTCATGACATAGCTTCTGGCTGACCTTTGTATAAGCATGTTGTACTCTCTTATTTCATCATACAAAGGCTTGCAAGATCCAGTCCAGAACATGGGTGTGAAGGGATCAGCACCTTAGTACTAACAGATTTCTTCAGGCATAAGCTTTCATGGGCTCCAACCCACTTCATCAGATGCATTTGACATTAAGCATCTGGCAAAGTGGGTTGGAGCCCACAAAAGCTTATGCCTGAAGAAATCTGTTAGTCTATAGGGTGCCACAAGACTCTCGTTGTTTTTGCCATACACAGAGTAACATGGCTACCCCTCTGGAAATTTCCACCTTAGTACTATTGTCATCTCACATCCAGAAACATCCTGTGTAAAATCTACATGGTAACTCTTGTGTTAGCAGCCACTTGAGGGGCACTGTTTACTATAGTGGTCATGACATGCTGAAAAATGAAACAGATGCAGGGATGGCTTTTGAAGTGGAAAGGTGCAATTTTATTAACTTTTAATTTTTGGAGGGTGGATAGGCTTCAGCAAAGCATACTAGACATTTACTTCAAGTCAGTGTAGTATTAAAAGGCCTGATTTTAAATACCCAAAGGTTATGGGTGGCCCCTTTCAGCCTAACCCTTAGGACTCAGTACACCGCTGAATCCTCTCCCCCTTCACACTGTGTGGTGGAATGAAGGGGTAGATGAAACGTTAGGCAGTTAAGATGTAAGGTCTGTGGATTAATAGGGGTCCAGCAGTTAAGTACTTGGTCTCTTACTGACAGTTTCCTGTGGAAGATGGCCTCTTTGATCTTCACAGTGATTGCAGATTGCAATAAAATCACAAGCATCAGTTATTAACATAAAGCTTTTAACTAACCTACAACTGAACCTCTGGGATGCTGCAAGGAAGGAGTAAAACCCCAGACACCTTGCCTGTCCTATCATGAGAAATAAATATTTTTTTCTCATGCCCAAAACTGGTGAATGGCCAGAGCTATGGCATCTTGGTTCATTTCAAACTGTATCTCCATAGTAGGTCAGGAAGGGTCAGGCAGCAAGGAATGTCCATGTACTTTCTGGGTGCCAGGCCAGGTAAGCCTTCCTCTTCTTTTCATCTCTCTTTTCTGGGCCCTAGGGGGTATATATCGCCTACCAAACTGATCAAACACACCGCTATTTCAGATGAGATTTGTTGGAGTATGGGAGGGACACACTGACTTGAAAAGAGATATAACCAGCAGCTGTCAGTTAGAACTGGATAAATAAGAGAATAAAACAGGCATCGATCATTATTTTTTAAAATAAAAAAAATCAAGTAATTTTTTCAATCAACTCTACCATCAATCTCTCTTGAAATGACTACAAATAATTTTTCAGAGAATACTTTTAGCAAAGCAGCTCTGTTGTAACCACACACAATGATTTCATTACCTTTTCTTGTTAATGACTAGGAATATACAATCGATATATTTTTTGCCCAAACTTGGTATGATAGACGTCTGAAATTCAACAGCACGATAAAAGTGCTCCGGCTGAACAGTAACATGGTTGGGAAAATTTGGATACCGGATACGTTTTTCCGAAACTCCAAGAAGGCTGATGCTCATTGGATAACAACACCAAATAGGATGCTCAGGATCTGGAATGATGGCAGAGTACTATATACACTAAGGTATTTCCACATTAGTTTAAATTTGTTTCTCAAGGAAAAGCATAAAATATTGTGCAATTGCAATATGAATAGGAAATATCTGACAAATTAATTTCTTATCATGTAAGAGCATTAAAACAACTGGAATGCATACTTAGAACAAAACCTTTGATTTTTTTTTTTTTTATTATTATTGCTGAAGGGTAGTTTTAAATGTCCTGGAAAATGAGAAATGTTTAGAACACCTATTCTTCATCCATTTAGAAAGCTGAGTATTGACACTGCAGGTGTCTTATTTTCATCCATATTTTATATCTTATTCTCCAAGGTTCCTCACTGAAATAAATAGAACTACCTGATGAGTAAAGAGCTATTCAAATATGAGTATCACAATCTTGTCCCTGACTTGCATTTACCTTTAATCTCTTACCAGTTGTTTTGCCACTATTGTCATTTTCTCTTCTATCTATTAAATTAAAGGATTTTTAAATCATTGTTAGAATTCATCAGTATTCATGATCAATCTGCTTCAAAGTTTCATGTTCTCATTTAAGTACATGTCAAGCTCGCTTTGAACTCAGTGGAGCTGGATATAGCTCCTATGTGAAAATTGTTTCATTCCTGGAAATCCTTGAGGAAATAAAGTTTATCCTTTTAAAAACCAGGCAGGAAGGTCTTATCCAAAACCTTCTGAGTCCATGTTCATCAAGGTTTTATTAGGACAGTGTACATATCTGTCAGTTTACATATCTCCCTTTTGGTATCTTAGTGTATGTCTACACCAGAGGCTCTGTTAAGTCAACCTAACAAGGTTGACTTTAAGTCAACTTAAAGTTGACCTTGTTAAGGCGACATAGAGAGTACACATTGAAAATTCCTGTCAAATGCCCGTGTCCACACTAGCAGATGCCAGGTCAATGGAGGAGTGGTGTGTTGTGGGTAGCTGGACCACATTGCACTGGAGAAGTGCCCCCTGGAGGCTAATTTGGTTGACTGAAGGGCTTTCCTCATCTACATTGGCTTAAGTTGACTTAAGCATTAAGTCAGCTTTAAGAGGTGGTGTTATTAAGTTGATTTAAGGAAGCACTTCAATCAACTTAATAAAAGCCCAGTGTGGCCACAGGAGTCTGTAGGTCAACTTAATTTTACTTAAGTCAACCTAAGGCTCCAGTGTAGACGTACACTTAGAGATCACTAAAATTTATGAGATTTCATTGGTTAAGAATGTATCTGATGTTGGAAGAAATGTTTAAATTACAAGAGTTTTATTTTGTAGTATTTTACATTCATTATGCATCCCATTTTTAGAAGAGAGAAGAAAATGACTGGAATTTAAATCCAGCATGAATCAAAGTCAGCCTTATGAATCACATCTTACATATCTGCCTTTGAAATCTTAAATAGGTCTTAATGTCTCAAACAGTGCTCTCTTCTTTCTTCAAGTCTCACTACTTTTCTTCAAACCACTCAGTTTCTCTCTTTAGTGATCTACATTAACATGTAGTCAGTAGTTCTCTTAAATATTATAAGCAGCATTGGTAACATTCAAATTCTGATAAAAAATCTTGGCTTGAGTCAGATGTTAAATGTGGTCATCTCATATCAAATATGCATTGGCAGTCTAGCATTTGAGAGACTCAAGTATTACAATAGTATTGAAAGTGATGAAATACAGAACACTAACAAAGGGCTTATGGGTTGAAAGTTTCATGTGCATGCCTAAATCGTGTCTGGCTGGAGCCTCTTTTCTTAGTCACTTGTTTTCATGAGCACTAAATTGCGTAAAATTTGTAAGTGATTTCCTATTAAAAATACTGAAAATCTCTGATTTTGTTTGATCATGTTCCAGCCAACTCTGCCCATTGATGCAGAATAACTAACCCAGATTTATGCTATTCTACAAGCCTAAAAAATTCAGCTGGACTCATGCTCATGAGTGATATTAAAACAGTCCTATAACAGAAAACAAACCCAAACTGTCACTGAACTTATAGACCATGTAGTAAATTCAGTTTTAAATATGGACGCCAGTGGAAAAAATATGCAGAAATCAGAGTATCATTATTTGATCACTGGGAGATTGTTTGGCCTTCTTGGCACACATAAATGCGAGCTTGAAGTTGAATCAAGGAGGGCAGAAATGAAAGAGACAGGAAAAGGCAGTAATATGAGCAAAAAAAATTACTAGGTGCTCGACCCTGCTCCCCTTTCAATCACAGGTAAAACTCCCTTTGATTTCAAGGGCATCACCATGGGGAGTGTGTGCTCTTCTCATTTTGATGGTTTGGAAAGCAGATGTCAGCTACATTCTCTCCATTCTGCTCTTCATCAAAGGATAAGATTGAGAATCACAAATACAAAAGCCAGGTGAAATGCAGCCTAAGAAAATGGTTCATGGACACCAAGCAGCCAACAGAGAATGCCATCACCAGAGTTTTCATAGGGATGGAAAGGGAAGTGCAGCTTTCACAGAGAGGGAAAAGTCCAGAGGTAGCATTTTGCTCTGCTACTCTCTCCTTGTCCCTTTCAAAGACTTCTCTCCTCTGCTATTGAATATTTCTCTCCAATGCACACAGCATACAGCACATGCTCTATAGTGGAGACCAATGTACAGATATGGCAATGCTGGAGATAATAAATGTGAAATGCTCAAAATTTTATAACTCTCCAGAACATTTCCAAAATAGTTATTTTCCTAATACGACATAGAGGTTTTGCTGACATCCATTTAAAATGACTTGCATAATTCATTTGTGACATTGCTACTCATTAGAAATGCTGCAGGCTCAGACACACTCTGATAAATCCTTTGAAGCACATCACATTTTCACAGTCTTTTACAAGCAACTAATAGATGCATGGTGGGCAATGGGTGTAATTAAAAAGTAAAAGGCAACATACACTTCTCAGATACACTCAGTAAATATATTTTCCTACATTTGGAATAAACAAATAAATACATCATGTTTTAATTATGTCCATTGTATCCAGTTCATATGTATAGATACATTTTGTTTTGTGTATTCTGTATGATGGTGCACGTTGATAAAAAGCTTGCTTTGCAAGCCATTGTAGTTTTGAAAAGAAATTAATACGGTGTGTGCTGTGTATTCTGATAGTATATCCTTGTCATCTCCTCTTGTTAGGTTAACAATAGATGCTGAGTGTCAGCTACAGTTACACAACTTCCCAATGGATGAACATTCCTGTCCACTGGAATTTTCAAGCTGTAAGTGGTGTGCTACATTACCTACTTCATGTTCCACTGTTTGTATTGACATATGTAGGGCCTGATTCTTAGCTAGGGTAAATCAGCATAATCAGTTGACTTCAACTGGACTTGCATTGGGGAAGACTGGGACCTTATTTCATGAATGGGCACACATTGATTCTAAGATACGACGCAGTAAATATTGTTGCTTGAGAGAAGTATGTACTCTGAGGCAGTGTGGATGAGACTAAACAAATATTCGTGGTGCTTAATTATGCCTGAAGTGAGTGTTGCCTTATGTTGTGTTCTGATCTGGTTCTTTGTCATGCTTGTTGCATATGAGTGTCACTTGATTGATTACTGTTCGCATGTGGGTGTTTAACTGCTCTGAAATCAGGCTAAGGTAGTGAAGTGGGAGATCTGACAGTGACTTCAGAGGGGCCAGACTGTACTGTATATTTCTCAAGTTCAGGGGAAAAAGAATAAGCACCCCTCCCAAGCCATTTTTGGAACTTAAATAAAATACGAAAAGTTGAAAAGTAACTAATGCTCTCCCCCACTTCCTGCCTACTCCGCTCCATTATTTTTTTCTCAATAAATAGAAAATGAGACTATTTTGCCCATTCTCACAAAGTGAATTTTAACAAAAATAAGAAAATTAAAAAAAAAATTGAAGCTGTTTTTGGCATTGTTTTGAAGATGGTTATCCAAGGGAAGAAATCATTTACCAGTGGAAGCGCAGTTCAGTGGAAGTAGGAGACACCAGATCTTGGAGGCTCTACCAGTTTTCCTTTGTTGGACTGAGAAATACTACAGAGGTGGTGAAGACAACCTCCGGTATGATACGCTATTTTTCCCGATCTATTTTCATTTAATTTTTTTTCTATGTTAAAATAAAAGTTTATGATTGTATGGAGCTTAGCACTGGCATTCAGAAAAACAAATTGATTTTAACTCCTTATTACCAAGTCTTCATGTATCCTGCAAGATGAAATGCCATCTCTTGTACTTGCTACATATTCAGAAGATGCTAGCACTGGAAGGAGAGAGCAGTCCCTCTCTAGTGCAGGTGGGTGTAGAGTGGGTAAGTAGGAGCAGGCAGAGCCCTGATTGGACCTCCTTAAGCCGTATAATTGAACTGATGTGCAAAGGATAATAGGTTATTCCTGATCACTACTAGACGACCACCTGTCCCTCCTGTCCCCAAAGCAAGGCAGTAACCAAGGAGAGAATTGTCACTCAAGTCAGAATTCCCTCCTGCAGCAGCGTAGCTAAGCACTGCTCCTCATTCAGGGTTAGCTCTAAATTATTAAAAGCTACTATGAACTAGATACGATGTGTCTCAGGTAGTTCTGCTCCATATTTCTGTCTGCATTACCCTCCTTCAGTCTGTGCAATAGACTTCAAAGTGATAAAGTAAGAAGGTCACTGTTTTTAATAAAAGCCCATTAAGTAGGAAGGAAAGTGCATGCAACTTAATGAGTTAGGTCAGAAACACACACACTCTAGCATTGGTGGTGGAAAAGATTAGCTGTCTGGAGACTGGTGAAAGTCATTACAGGTACTGAAAGGTATTGCATACTAATATTCTGATATGTGCACCAGGTTTTTTTGTTGTTGATTTCTTGCTTTCATAATGAATGCTGAAACAAAAGAGAATTTTCTTTTCAGGTTTCTTTTGACTGGGCCAAATTTTATTGCACAAGTTCAAAGAGATCTGAGGGTTGTGACAATTATTAGTAGGTTAGCATTGCCAGCAAATAATCAGAAAGAGGTATGTTAGTGCTGAAAGTTGTCTGCATGCCCATCATACTTTAGTTGTAATGCAAAAAATGTGGTGCAGCATTTGTTGGGTTCCCAATCCCCGAGCAAGTGGATGTAACCACTGATGACATATTTAGTCTTGTGGGTAGAGAGAAAAGGACAGAATCTTCTTAGCCTGTGGTTGCATTTGTCTTAAAGCACCTTCTGCCATCCTTGCGGTAGAAAATATTTTGTCATATCCTTAAGGAAACGTTGAATCTTTCACTTTCCTAGCGGATGAAAGATGCAAACGAGGGCAAGGGGAGAGTGGTGGAACACAACTAGTTTTAACTGCCTTGGTCATGACATGGTTGAGTCACTCACCCCCAGAGCAAAAATATAATCAGTACTGCATCTCTCCTCAGTCATGCTCCTAAAACAGGCATATCACAAAAGGCAGCTGTGAATAAGTGCATGGTTTTAGGGTCTGTTCCTACTTCTGTTAAAATCAGTAGCAAATTTCACATTGACTTCACCTCAGACTTGATTCACATTTCTTTTATTTGCTGTTTCCTTTTTCCATTCTCTAATGGAGACTTTTGGCTGGAAGGGGAAAGTACAATTTTAAAATGCTACACGCTTCAGATCATTGTTCCATTGCTTCCTGCATTTGTGAATCAAGGGCATTTGATGATGTTCTTTGTAATGTTAAGCGAATGCTCATTGAAAGAAATGATGCATTCTCATAAAATGAGAACCATTGTCCCATGGGACCATTACTCTTGTCTGATAAACCACAGTAGTGCTCTGAGAGAACCAATATAATTTAAAGATCATATTTGTTATAAATATGGTAATGCACATTGGCCTTTTTCATTTACTTAAACAAATAAATTAATCAATATTAACAGTGCATTTAAAGACAGCAAAAGCCTACTTTAGCCAACACAAGATTAGTAACAAGAAGTGCTTTCCAAAGCAACTTAGTCCTGCGGAGCTTCTCTTAAAGGCCTGCTGGGGCTGCACAGAAAACTTGGAAAAACATGTTCAGAAGCATTCCCTCCTGTAAAGTTTATCATATGTCTGCTCTATTCTTGTTTCTCAGTTTTTTATTGCTAGAACCATTTTCATGAAAACTGAGTCTGGCCTTGATCTGACTCAGTGCAGCTATGCGGGCCCGCATGTATAAACAAAATTAGCAGTACAGACAGTATACGGAAACCTGCTGCTACATTAGTATGAATCCTGGTGTATCTGTTGGAAAGGCCAAAGGGCCCGCACATTCCTAAGTACCTTATTATAAAACTGGAACTTGCACTTACTAAAAAAAATTACACCTAGTCCTAGTTGTAAATGCATTCTGTTTGTAGCCCTGGTTTACATTTGCACATCAATCCACCAAGCTGTATTTCCTACTGTTCCACCCGAGGTCCAAAATTCAAAGCTTTGTTCTTTATGTGCTTATTTCTTGCTGGTTACTCCTCAACTGAGTTTGAAAGTTGGACTTTGAAGCTTTAATGGATATATTTGCATGCACTAATGTGCATTGGCAAATCCTCAGTTAGTGTGCACAAGTTAGTCATTTGGAAACATACTTGGCCTATCTGTTCCCTATAACTCCTCCAGAAACCTCTTTTTCTTCAGGGCCCAGTTCCTCTTACTGGAGTACCCAAAAAACCTTTTTAAGTTTGGTTCATTGATCTTTTAAGGAGACACCCCACAACAGCTAATTAACTTAAGTAGGGAGGACAAACTCTCCACTCAGTCAAAGATCAGTCTGGGTTTCTGGTAAAAGGAAAACAAGTTTATTAATAAATGGACATAATTCTAAGATGTACCAACTCTAAGGAACATGGATGGAGATAGTTACAAGCAAACGAAAAGAAGAATATGGCTAAAAGAAAAAACTCAGCTTAGGAGACAAAGCTTTTTTATTCAAAGAATTTTTCTCACCATGGTCTTCCTTCCAGCATGGAAGAAATAACACAGAGACCTCAGTGTGCTTGGTTTCCTCATCTCTTATGTGAAGTATGGGGTTCCCTCTCCTTTTCATAGTTCACTAAATTTTCAAAATGTATTGCTTGAAAAGTAAGCCCAGAGTTTCTCCTGACGGGGTCTCCTCTCCATGCAGTCTTCTCCACTGCTTGCTATCTTGATAGCTTTGTTGCCTTATGTGTATCTTCGTCTTCATCATCTCTGTCTGAGAATTATACTGGTCAAATAAACAAATGAATTTCCTTTTATGTACAACAGACAGGGCACATGTATTGTGCAACTCTTTTTAAAAAATCACTGTAACTCTTCATACCTACTCCCTACATGCATCATAGAATGATTTTCAGGGCCAATATGTTAGTTTTAATATGATGCCTTAAATGACACCTTTGAAGACACAGGTTATGACTACACTTGTGGAAGGTATGGTAAGTTATGCCTCAAAGATCTGCTGACACAGGAGTGAAAAAAAGGGGTTTTGTGTTCCAATAAGTGTCACAGAAAATGTGTGAGACCTGCCAGCACTCCCAAATGACTGCATACCCATGCAACTACCTAATGTGCATGCATATAACCAGTATAAGCCCAAATTTGGAACACTATCCCTAAAATATTGCTCTCTACAAAAAGAAAACTGTGACTGGAATATCCCAAACCAGCCTATCATTGCAAATGCAGTGAGTTATGAACTTGTCCCAATAAATATTGACCATTTCAAACCATCTGTAATTTATCTCGAAAGTGACCTGGAACCAAATGACTGAACAAGTGTACCCTAGCCTCTTAAAACATCTGGGATTTGTTTAATGTAAATAAGAAATATTAACTCAAAAGATGGTAGTCTGTTGTTGCTATTGTCTATTAATACTTCACCAAATGAATGGATAGTTAGGGTAAGTCTATATTGATGGCAGCAAAATCACCACCGTCAGCACCATTTTCCGGGTGTGATTGAGTGCTCAGTGTAAAACCACTTGATTGCTTTAGAAATCACTGTAGCAACTCCAGCTCCAGAACTAGAGTTGCTGTAAGCCAAATGGAAGGTATTTTCAGTCAGATTATCCTAGTGTGTAAGGATTAGTGAGTCTTTGGGAGATATGCAAGGTATTTTACGTACCTTGAGTATCTCCTGTTGACTGCCACCGAAAAGTGAAGCAAGTGTAGACTAGGGCTTAAACACTCACTAGCATATAATATTCAGAAACGTAGCCAGTGAGTGCTATGTGTACATACCTGAAACGTTTGGAGATTTTCAGACAGTTAATTCATTTGCCAAATGATTTTACTTGGCAGCAGGAGACAGCTCTTCAGCATCAAATTCTTAAATGGAAATAATTGCATTCTACCTGAACATACTCCCCTGTAGTTTCAGTTGGATGCATTTTTTCCTCCTCCTGAAAAGCTCTTGTGAGGCTGGCAGAGAAGGGTTGGCCAGAACCTATAGCACTAGACTAGAAGTAACTGTGTTTTAGCCATAGGTGAAGTAAGCTCTCTGTACTGTGGCACTGAGCAAAGGGGCAGAATTTTATGCAGAATCATATTTATTTTCCTGAAATTTGTACTGTTGGAACAGCTGTGATTTCCCTCACATTCTTCAGATTCAAATATTTCACATATCAGTATCCCATTACCACATTGCTGTATGAAATATTCGTACTGAAGCTATCTTCATTTGAACTGAGCTTGGGCATGAGGTTTCACAAAATCTACAAACCTCAGTCCATGCTCACAAAATACCGGCCAGCCTCTATTGATGTTTCTCACTCAGGTAGAAAGCTGACCTCTCTCCACTTGATAATCTTTTAAATCAGAACCAGGGTTCAGACTGATATCCTTCAACAACTGTACTACAGCCTCATGCAGTGATTGGTGGTATCAGTAAGAGCTTGTCTAGGGGAAGGGGACATGTCCAATGCCTTGCTATGTGTAGATTATCTTCGACTGCCATAGCAGTGACTTGGGGCCATTGGCAGCCAGTGAATACCACAGCAGCCTATGACTTTTCTCTGACTTATGCTGGCTCAGTCAATGCAAATCAGGAAAGTGAAAAGGTGACTTACATAGCCCAATTCTCTTCTGCATCAGGCCAGATTTCAAACTTTTATTTTGCTTCCAGGCTGCCCTAAACTTGGCTTAATTGGCTGCAGGAGGTTAGGTACTACATAATACAGTCCTGAGATTGTTTAAAGCCAACATAGAACAGGAACAGGACCAAAGGAAAAGAGTCATGGATGAATTGTCCATGAACATACCAATCCCTTAGGCAGACAATGAATGTCAGTGCAACTCTTAAATTGCTCTACATTGCACTGATGGTCCATCCCAAAGAACAGCAGCCACAGGATCAGGGCTCGTTGGGAGGAAAGGGTTTTAAAGTCACCTATGCACATAATTCCTCCTGAGAAGTGCTA